>QEPC01006282.1:4405977-4426908 GCA_003113815.1 Sphenodon punctatus
AACAATCACCAAAACACACTACACAAGCAGCCACCGAAACAAACACACACCCTCTCGCCTCACTCACGCACACGCACACGAATTTCCGGCGCGACGCCGATTTTACGGCTTCCCGCGACATGAACGGCCGAACGCGAACGCATGAACCACCCGAACACCGAACGACCGAACACGAACGCACAACCCGATGGCGAACGAACCGAACGGCCGAACACGAACGTACGACCTGCCCGAACAACCGAACACGAACGGCCGAACCGAACGGGCGAACACGAACGCGAGGTACGACCGAACGGCCGAACACGAACACACGAACTGAACGCGGCCGAACCGAATGGCCGAACACGAACACACGAACCGATCGCGGCCGAACCGAACGGCCGAACACGAACCGCGATCTGTTCGCCCATGCCTAATCCATAGGTCAGATCCAGGAACTGGAAAGGGCTCAAAGAAAAACAGCTGCAGGACGGATTTGGTTCACAGGTGGCAGATTCCCCACACCTGATTTAGTGTCTTCTTTTTGTGTCTTTGCAGGAGTCCTGAGCTGCAGGCCCATCCTGGTACAATATTAATAATTGAATACAAATACTTTTATTTATTTATACAGCGCCCCTCTGCCAGATGATGCCCAGATGTCTTACAGGATTTAAAATACAATAAAACACACTATATAAAATCAATTTAAAGAGGGAAGGTAAAAAAGGGAGGGAAAACACATGAAGTGGGGGGAACCAGCAGTGGAGAACCTCTAAAAGCACTTGGAAAGCAAAAAAAGTTTTCAGGTGCTTTTTGAAGATGAGAAGGGAGGAATTAAGGTGAACATCTGGAGGGAGCGGGTTCCACACTGAGGGGCCCACCACAAGAAAGACCCGATCACCCACCAACTTAAGGTGCGATGGTGGGATCCCCAAACAGTGGGTGGTGTCTGAGTGCAGATAGCCAGTAGGCTGAGGTTACAGGAGTAGATCTCAAATATAGCCAGGGCCTATGCCGTTCAGGGCCTTTAAAAACCAGCACACAGCACAATTTTAAATTCTATCCACCATTCCAAAGGCAGCCAAAGCAGAGAACGCAGGGCTGGCATAATATGATCAAGGCTGCCCAAACCAGTAAGCAACCATGCTGCTGTCACATTCCAAACAAGCTGCAAGTGACAAAGCAGCACTGCTGGAAGCCCATTACAAAAATCATGCCTCGTAGTCACCAGAGCATGGGTCGCTGTAGAAATGTCAGCCTGGGATAAATAGCGGCATAGCTTATGTAGATAGCGCAGCTGTAAAAAGCATGTCCGATACCTAAGTTTTCATGGACAGAGCATGGCCAAAAATGACGCCCAGGTTCCTAACCTGTCTCACAACCTACACCCAGATCCCTGCAACGTGCAGGGCCCCGAGGGGCATCCTCATATTGGCTGCCCCTCCCCACCAGCATCACCTCAATTTTCCCCAGGTTGAGCACAAGATAGCTCTGACGTATCTAGCTGGCTATCTCATTCAGACAATTCTCCAGGACAGAGGCCAAGCTTACAAGGTTCATGGGGCAAGAGATAGATAGCTGTGCATCATCAGCATACTGATGATACTCAACCCCGTGCTTAGACATAACCTCCCCAAAGGGTTGCATGTATACATTGAACAACATGGGTGATAGGATAGATAGAACCTTGGGGAGCACCCCATTTCAAGTTTTTCAAGGATGACTCATAACCATCCATCACCACCAATTGTCTCCGCTCTTCTAGGTATGGCTCAGATCACTGACTGGTAGCTCTAGTCACATCGGCGACATCCCTCACCCACCGAAGCAGTAGCCCATGTAGCAAATGCTGCCATATGGTCCAGCATGGCTAAAATGGCCAGCTGTCCTTGATCCAAGATAATCAGCAGATCGTTCAACACCTGGACAAGTGCAGTCTCTACCCTATAGGAAAGTTGGAACTCAGACTGGAATTTCACAGAATGTCATTGGAGCCCAAATGCTGCTGCAGCTGTATTGCCATGGCCTTCTCAATCACTTTCCCTAAAAGAGGGAGGTTAGAGACCGGGTGGTAAGTGGCAAGCACTCCAGCATCAAGAGTTGGTTTCTTGAGAAGGGGGTGAACCTCCACACACCTAAGGCTGGCTGGCGCCCTCCCCTCTGTAAAGGAGGCATTAACAATGCTTGTCAATAACAGTACAACTGCTCCAGTGCTCACCTTCTACAACCAGGATGGGCATGGATTGGAGCCGCAGGTGGTCTCAACGATCCCAACAGCACATGGATCTCCAGGTCAATAACCCTGTTGAAGTCAACCAGGGGAATACAGTCCATGGACATCCCATGGCTTCTCACATCAAAAGGCCCAGAGAGTCCCGCCTGGAATCCATCAACATTCTCTGCAGAGAATGAAGCAAATTCCTCACAGAGCTCCATAGAAGAAACTGTCAATGGGTTGAGGCAATCTTGTGTCACCAGGGTGCACACAGCCCCAAACAGTTGTGCCAGTCTATTCTTTGCAGTGTCTATGCCCAAGGACAAGCATAACCACTTAACCTCAGTAATAACTCTTCTGTACACCTGCACGAACTTTGTACATTTGAAGACTGGCCTCCAGATGGCTCCTGTGCCATCCCCTCTTTGATCTGTGCCCCAGCCTCTTTAACTTCACCAGATCACTATTGTACCACAGCGATCTATGGACCATTGAAATAACTAGCATCCGATGAGGAGCCAGGGACTCGAGGGCCTCCTCTAAATGCTGAAAGTAGCTATCGGTGAGCCTGTCAATCCCCTGGTGGGAAAGGGCAGACAGAGGAGTTCCAGAACTTGTAACGAGGCTGCTGAATTCCAATAGATCAGTTACAGTGCTGCCGGGTGGGTAGAGCAGCGCCCACATTGAAACACACAAGGGAATGGTCCGACCACCCAGCAAGGGTGGCCTGAACATCCAAAACCTACAGACTAGACTCGAAGATGAGGTCAAATGTAGGGGTGTGCACCAGGGCCTCATGTCGTTTTTCATTATCATTTTCGTTATTGAAATGTGTCATTTTCATTAATAACGAAATGTTGTTTTTCGTTATTGTTGCTGTTATCGGTATTGGTACCGATTTCAAATGAAGATTTTATTTTTGGTATCGGTATCGATTTTCTGTGCCAATGAAGAATTATTTTCAGAAGTTGAACTCCTTCCCCTTCTCATTGTGATACAGAAAGAACAGCACACAATAATATATACTGTACACAATATGTAGTTTTATTTATATAATATATACAGAATCTAAGCTAAACCTAACCTATGTATAATACAAAATGTTCTATCCTATAATCCTAATATATATAATAAAACAGCCTAGTATCTAAATATCTAATATATCTATATATATCTATATATATCTATATCTATATAATATATGGACAGGGGGAGACAGACAGGGGAAGGGAAAAGGAAAACTCAGAGGTATATCTACTATCTCTAATCTATCTCTGTTCTGTGTGTGTGTGTGTGTGTGTGTGTGTGTGTGTGTGTACCTAAGCAATAAGGATTGGGTGGTAGGGAAGGGAATAAGGGATATATATATGGGAGGATTTCTTGTGCAAGCACCAGCAGCTTCTGCAAATACACCCTGACAAGCAAGAGAGCTAACACAGAGTGAAGCAGCCCAGCCCTACAATATTAAGGGTTGCAGTGCCGTGCCCTCCCCCAGAGCCCTCTTGATTGGTTCTGGGAGGCAGAGGCATTGAGGAATTTCAGGGTGCCATTCAACTGCTGGGATCTGCTTGCGCTGCTCATTGGCCAGAGATACATGCATCCCAGTTCGAGAGTTCAACACTGTTTCTGGCTCAGAGATGTCTGCTCCCTCCTCCCCTTTCCACATTTCCCTCCAAAAACTACCTGCCAGGCAATAACGAAATCAATAATTAATTTATTTATATTTCTTACCCACCCCCCTCATGCCTACAGCATCTCGGGGTGAAAAATCCAAGACAAAACATTTTAAAAAATCTTTTAAAAACCCAGATTTATCCCCGACTACCTCCCCTCCCCTCCGAAGGCCTGGGCGAACAGCTAGGTCTTGCAGGCTCGGCAAAAAGCCAGCAGACCTGGGGCCAGGTGGGCTTCCTCCGGGAGGGAGTTCCAAAGTCACAGCCCGGCCACCAAGAACGCCCTCTCCATAGTGGCCCCCTGTTTTACACGGGGGACCTCCAAAAAGGCGCCCCCGGTAGACCGAAGGGATCACTCTGAGGAGCGGAGGGCTTTCGTTATCGTTATTGATTTTGATATTGTTTTTGTCTTTGTTATTGATATAATGAAAACAACATGCACACCCCATGTCAAATGCCTCCTGGGACCTGCTGGTTCTCTCCTTAACAATCTGGGTAAAATGTAGAGAGGTCATCGCATGCAGAAATTCAAGGACCAACCTCCCAGAGCTACTGCCAACATGCATATTGAAGCTCCCCAGGACAAGTATCCTAGGACACTCCAAAAGCAATGACGACACCAGCTTAAAAAATCCAGTTCCAAATCCCCCCATGTTACCTGGGCGTTCTATATACCAGCAGGAACATAAATTTTGGTCCCGTCCCAGTGGCAGAGGACACAGCCATGCACTCGAAAGCAGTTGACTCCACAGTGGGCAACTTTGTGCATTGCAGGGAGGATGAAAATATCAAAGCCCCCCCACACACACCATGTAGTTCTGCATGGCGCTCATGGATCACTGAGAATCCTGGCAGGACCTGCGGCATTGTCCTACCACGTCTCAGTGATACATGCCAGGTCCGTGCCAGGGTGACATTCCATTATGGAATCAAATAGTATGTTGGCTTGATTCATTGCAAACCTGGCATTAGCCATCCAGATTCCCAAGCAGGAGGACTCTAAACTGCCCGTTCCCCGTTGGCAATTAGAAATAGTCTCAATGGACTCCAAAGCGATCTGTCGAAGGCACCTAGATCGAGGCATCCTTCGCTAGTGCTGAGGTTCTCCCCTCTTATTGGTCATCATCGTAGTGGTTACCTTAAAGATTGCTGACTGTTCTCTCATCCACTCAGCATCCTCCCTCCTTGTGAAGCCACCTTCCAATCACACTGATACAACAACACTATGAATGGGCCAATGTAACCCAGGCTGGAGGCTTTCACCCTCCTCCTGCCTAAGGGTCTATGCAATACAAAACAAAAACACAGGGTTTAGAGGGGCCCTCTCACAGCCTGCCCACCCCAATCAGTTGCTCTAAACACTCATACAGCACAAGATGACTCTCTTTCAACATAACCAAAAGACAACACTCACCACTGAAGGTCCACTATCCACTGCGGGGGAAAAAGCAAGGAAAGGGAGAATTGAAAAACAAACAAAAACACTTTTAAAAAGGTCCTGGGATTTTTGAAGCACTTTAAGGCCACTTTAAGCACAGTAACCCAAGGCTCCCTGGCCCTGTAAAATATCAGGTGTCACTATGGCCACCTAATGGCCACTTAACATTAACAGTGCAGGGGTGGGAAATGCTTTGCACAGGCATCCGCCTACCAAGGCGGAAGTTCTCTCTTGTAGGGTGTGAGGGGAAAGTATCCCAGGGGCAGATGGTTGGCTGATAGGAGGATGTCCAACCCAGCTCCCCTCAGCCAAGCAGGCCCTTACTCTTCCCCTTCCCCCCCCCCACTCAAGCAGGAGGCTCCCATTTGAAGGGGCTGAGCCGCTAAGGGGAACAGTGCATGGTGCTAAGAAGTCTTCCCCAAATTGGCCCAGGACAAGGTACTGGAGACAAAGTAGTTCAGATGTTATCGGGGCAAGACAAGGCTAACTTTAGAATTTCTCAAAGATCTAGTTCAGTGCTTCCCAAACTTGCCCGTGTGATCCCATTTGAGAGTTCAATGTTATCCTGTGACTCCATACATCAGTGGTGGGGACCTTTCAGCCCATGGATCTTTTTTTTCTTCAGGTCGCTACACTTCCTTCTGCTCCCATTCAATCTGAAGTCTGCCTTCTTTTTTGCCAGGCCTGCAATCACTCAGGCAGGCTGCTTTGAAGGGAACTTGGAGGAAGTGTGGTGGGCTGGGCAGAAATTGACCCAGGCTCTGGAAGGCAAGGGTCCAAGGCCAGGGTGGAGGGCTGTGTGTGGGGCTCAGCAAGGGCACCTGGTGGCTCTGCTGGGGGTGACGGCGTAACAGGACCCACAAACAGACATTGCACAGGCACACTTGCTGGGTGCAGTTCTTTGCCTCCCAGCGTGTCGCCTTCCATTCCACCCCAGCCTAGCCTTGTGTCTCAGCATCCTACCACTCCCTGACCCAGCCTCCCCAGTGACTGCCACTTTTCCCCTTCCCTTCCCCTGGCTCCCATGGCCGGGGGGGGAGCTGTGCTGTCTCAAGAGGGAAATGGGAGGGAGGCCAGGAGCCAGGTGACCTGCTGGCCATTTTCAGAATAGCAATGTAACCCCAACTAGGGTTGCCACCTGCGGTGGTTTTTTACCTGACACCCCCATATGCCAAAATGGAAGTGTCAGGTAAAAAACAACCAAAGGTGGCACTCCGGCCTGTAACTAAAGTTATTTGTAGAGACTAGGCTGCTTTTAGACGAGTGCAGCGGGCTCGCACCTGAAAATCACGCCCCTTTGAAAAAGAGTGCGGGCGGGCTTTAGACGTGCAGGGACGTGCATTATCGCGCTCGCGCCTTTTTTAAAGCCACAAATTAAAGACATCGATCATTGAGGTCTTTAATTTGTGGCTTTAAAAAGGGTGCGAGCGTGATAATGCACGTCCTTGCACGTCTAAACCCCACCCACGCTCTATTTCAAAGGTGCTTGATTTTCAGGTGTGAGCCCGCCTTACTCTTCTAAAAGCGGCCTAAGACATGCAAAGTATATCAAATAAATCAGGGTTGTAGGCCATCTGGTGATGGTAAAAGCCCTGTGAATCCACAGTTTGGGAATCCTTGGTTTAGATCTGAGAAAATAATGGCATGGCATTTATTACACAAATCAATAATTGCACATGTTTCTATCTAGAGCCCCCAGTGATTATTTTAATAATCAGATAAAATACAATCAGTACATGGCTCGCTATGTTGTTTCTGAATAATTGATATCCTTGGATTTTAGTCAAAGAAACTGTTTGGCCTGATATGCAGGAGAGAGTGTTGAAATGTTGCATGACAGATATTCTGGAGCTTAGAGCTGTTTTGCCTTCCTCTCAACACTTTCTTTGCTAATAGCTTTGTAGTGCAGCTTGAGTTTCTTCACGGTGCTTATTCTTAAGGGTATATTTTATCCATCGGGGCGTTGTGTATGTTGTAGAGAAGGCGCTGCCAATGATGAAGCCAACCTCTTATTTTAGAAAAGTGTATTCATCATCCCATTCTGTAGTCTGCTCATTCCATCAGCATAGCCCATTAAATTTCCCCGAGCAGCAGGGAATTTGCTTATATCATTTAATTAGTTGACCCAGAGTTTTGATAACATTTCATTGCTCAAAACGTTTGGGGCTATACAAGACCTTCCAATCAAGAATCTTAAAATGCTTTGTAAGAAAGCACTAAATAATACTTCAGGTGTCCTTGTATAGTTAGTAATTGTAATTGTTAGGGGCGGGACTATTGGTATCAGATTAATCCGAGAATACTGATAATGGCTTGTATCTAATTAATCCAATTATACCAATATTTTACCAGTATCGGAATACTGGATTTTTACCATTGCCGGCTTTACCAGATTTTTTACATCACTGCCATTTAACAATGGTCGCAATGTAAAAAAACCGGTAAAATCAGCAATGTTAAAAATCTGGTATTCCGATACCGGTAAATCCAGTATCTGGTATTTATTTACCCTGGAGTCCCACCCCTAGTATATGTACCTGTTTTACTGATGGAGAAATGGAGGCAAAAAGCTAGCTCTCAAGCTGATGTAAATGCTACTTGTGCACAAGATCAAATATATGTATTTGTATCTTTACCTGTGTTCACTGCATCACTGTTGTTGCCAGTTGTGCATATGGGTTATTTTGGTCTAGACGTGCAGTGAGGGCTTGCCAGTTTGACAGGTCTATAAGGAAATGAAAATGCTGCTAAATTTGCTACCAATTTAAAAGGGGGCACTGGTTTGGGGGAGGGTGTAGAATATGACTGGCTTGATGGGAAGGTTGTTAGCTTGGGGAGGGTGTAATGAGGCATGATTCTGACTCAGAACGGGTAGCTGGTTTTGGAGCATGGGTCTGCCTCAGGGGATTTCTGGCTTGAAGGAAAGTGAGGCATGTGGCGGTCTCTAGAGAGTTGCTTGCCTAAGGAAGGAATTACTAGCTTGGGAAAAGGAAAATGAGGCTAGACTCAGGGGAGGGGTATCTGACTTGGGGTGTGGGAAAATGCGGCGGCTGAGGACTCGCTATTTCTCCCTGGCTGAGTGCTGCTGGGCTAGGCCTGGCTGCAGTGCCAAAGAGCGCAGTTCTGAGACAGCAACAGTCCCTACATGCAGGGAGGGCTTATTACAGGCTCCCCAAGTAGGTGGCTAAGCTGAGAGAGAGCAGCCCATCTCAGAGCTGCATATGTGCTGTGCAGTTTTTGGTGTCCAGTTTGAGACCTTAGATACCACATTTTGGGGAAATGTTGGGTTAACTTGAAACCTGAATTAGGGGTGGGACTACCAGATCATCCGGTATCTGATACTGCCGGTATTTGGTGTACCGGCAGTATCGGATTAAATCCGGTAATCCAGCCCGTTTACCGGATTCCCCCATACCGGATTTTTTACATTGCGGCCATTCAAATGAATGGCTGCAATGTAAAAAAAAACCCACCAAAAAACCCCCCACTTTACTTTCTCTCCCGAGTCTAGGCTGCGCAGGTGGAAGGGGGGACACCCCCCACCCACCCTGCCCAGCCTGGCTTTAAAATTCCCCCTCCCCCGAAGACCCTGCTAGTGCGGGCTCCGGGCCGCTGCCAGTGACCCGGAGCCCACACCATCAGGTACAATCCCTGGGGTGGGAGGTGGTTTAACACCCTCCCCACCCCAGGGATCAGATCACCCTACCACCTAGTCCTACCTCCCCACCCAGGGATCGCCTACCTTGTGCTCCGGGCGGCAACGGCAGTGGTCCGACTCCGGCGGCTTCAGCGCTGGCTGTGGCTGCCGGCTTCAGCGCTACTAGGCCTTCTGGTGAAACCCGGAAGTTCACCGGAAAGCCTAGTAGCACTGAAGCCGGCAGCCACAGCCAGCGCTGAAGCTGCTGGAGTCAGACCGCCGCCCAGAGCGCAAGGTAGGCGATCCCTGGGTGGGGAGGTAGGGTGATCCCTGAGGTGGGGTGTGTGTTAAACCACCAACCACCCCAGGGATCACCCTAGTACCTGCTGGTGCGGGCTCCAGGTCGCCGGTGGTGGCCCGGAGCCCGCACTAACAGGGACTTCAGGGGAATTATTTATTTTTTTAAAGCCAGGCTGGGCAGGGTGGGTGGGTGCCCCCTCTTCCATCCGCAGTCTGGGAGGGGGAGGGCGGAGGTTTTTTGTGTTTTTTTCCATTGATTTCAATGGGGACAGTTCCCCATTGAAATCAATGGAACAAATCCGGTACCGGTAAACCAGTACACAGATCCGGCAATCTGTTTTTTAAAAATCTGGTAACTGGTAAATCCAGTAGCCGGTATTTGCCCCGATGTCCCACCCCTACTGAACATGCAGCCCTGATATTTGTGTTTTGAATATGGAAGCCAAAAGGGCCTTTTGTGTTTATTTGTGTTTTACACAAACCCAATTGCACAGCCCCAGTAAATGAAGATAGCGATACCAATTTCCAGCAGCTGAGGAGCTAAAGTAACTTAGCTGGAGTGGCCCTTCAGCCATTGGAGTAGCCTGCTTTGACTAGATCAGGGGTGAGGAACCTCAGGCTCAGGGGACAACTGTGGCCCATGGCTAGTTTTTATTTGACTCCTTTCTAGTTCCCGGATCTGTCACCTTGATTTAGTTCCTACCCTCAGGCACTGAAAAACTGAGCTCAGGGTAGGGAAGCAGAGATGAGGGCATGCATGGAAGGACTGGACACAGATCCATGATATGGACCCTCCTCTTCTTGAGTGCAACTCCTAAAGCACTCCTGCCTCCAACTTCTATGTGGCCTTTGGAGCTTGTACTAATTTTCAAAGTGGCCTTTGGCAGGGAAAACATTTCCCATCCCTGCACTAGAGACCATTCTTCCAGCATTCAAACAGTACTTGGGAACCGGTTACCAAGTCTTTCCTGTGCCTGAATGGGAAGATTTCCTCCATGTAGCACTGTTTTGGGAGGGCACTGCCTAGTCTAGTCAAACAGCTGAAACCTTGGCGTGTGATTTCTTAAAGCAATATTACTGCTTTACTGATACTTCTCTTTCACAGACTTAGCTTTTGGGATTCCTCTCTTCCCCTTGTAACTAAGCTAAGCACATGCCTCTGCCACTTTTCAACTTCATGAATGTATCCCTGTCCCTCCTTATGTTCCTTGCCCCTTTGTGTCTCCCCCTTTGCTTATGGTGTATATACCTTTAAGAAAGGAACTTCTTAGCCTACAAAGGTTCTGAAATGTCAGTGACAGCTGGGATTTGACAGTTATGATAGTTATGGTGAAATCTTACTCTACTCAAGTCAATATCAAAACTCCCATTGATTTTAATGGAAAGGATTGTCCTGGCTGTGTTAGAACTGGGAGCCTGGGGCAGCCAGTAGCTGCCTGTGAATGTTAATTAATTAATTAATTTATTTATTTATTTAAAGAATTTTATACTCCACCCCTCCTGCCACAGGCAGCCCGGAGCAGCTAACAATGGGTGATTTCAGACGTTACGTGGTCCCGAGTCACCACAGTGGATTCCCAGTGGTGGCGAGCCACCCAACCACCCCCCAAGGTCAAAGAAGGCCCAGAACAGACGTGATGGGACCGGGACCATGGCAGGGAATCGGGCGGTCAGATCATGGGCCAGGGAAGCACAACAGATGTGACGCCGATCCCCGGCCGTGGTCAAAACACCCATAAGGCACTGGGGAGGGGCGGGAGGCAGACATGGCTAAAAGAGGGCAAACGAAGCCAAAAGTGCCCACAGGGAATGCCCACACAAGGGAAACGGGGGGAGGGGGAAGAGAAAGAAGAGCCGTCGGGGCAGCACACACAACAGGCACAGGGAAAATGAGGTCACAGTGGAACACACAGCAGAAACACACGCCCGGGCGCGCACACACCCACATGGGAAAGGAAGGGAAGGGGGGACACGGCGGGACAGACAACACAAACCCCCACAACAGCACAACCGCATGGGCACCCCCACAGCAACACAGGCAGTCCTGGAACAGGGGGAACCCCAGGGGCACAGCACAGTCACAGACCAGGGAGCAGCCTGGGAACAGGGGGGGGGGCTCACAGCCAGCTGCAGGGGGCCACAAAGGGGCCCGGAGCTGGGTGGCCTGCCAGGTGCATGAAGTGCGGCCACTGAATCATGCCCCGACAGAAGCCCAGCTCAGACATGTGATGGGCAACCAGGTAGTATGCCTCGAAGGGATCCTGGGCGGAAAGTCCCACCTGCACATCAGATCGGGACCACACACTGGCCGGCACCGCCACCTCCACTTCAGAGGGCTCTGACAAGGCATAGTCCGCAGGTGGGGGCCACAGAAGGTGACCCAGTTCCAACAGGTGGTGATAGATTGCCCTGTGGAACCGCTGGTAACCTCGGGCCCCGTGAACACAGCCAAAGAAGAACACAGCCAGGGCAGGGCCCCCCTCCGACAGACAGGCCATGTAGCCAGACAGGCTGCATACAAAGAGGGCAGACACGGTCTCTGCAGCCGACCACCCCGGATGCGACACCTGATCTCCGGGATGCGCCCATTGGGAAAAGGACACAGGCCCAGCGCCTCCGCATGCAGCCGGTAATCGCAGGCGCTCGCCACATGGCCATAGTATCACAGCCCGGAGTTCATACTCTCTTGGCACCGATGAGGCTGTCCGGGCAGCTCAGGAGCAATTGCACAGCTGGGGAATGCCACAGGTCACAAAGGGCCATGGTTTCGCGGAAAGTCCAGCTACGCAGGGCACCTGGGGTGCTGGGGCCCGCGAGCCCAGGGGAAGCGCGGCCAGCCATGGTCCAGCAAGTGTCTGATACTAAACACAATGAAAGGGGGGGCCCACAATCCCTGGAGGGATGGGAGAGGAAGCCGGGGAGCTCCAAGGCCAAGTGATAAGGCCACAGGCCGCAACATTGTATGAATACAGAACAAGGCATGGGGTGTGGACCCAGCCCACCTGCTGGAACAGAGCTCACAGACAGGGCAGCCTACACACTAATCAGGGCACTCAGGATCGCAGGCAGCCGACACAGAGAGGTGGGAGGTGATGACAGCAGGAATGCAGCTGCTGCCCGCACACGCCCGGCCGAGGGCATAACCAAGTGCCATGCCCCCTGCCGGGAAGGCATGTGCATGCATGGGGCCGCCCGTGGCCTCCCTGGCCCACTCGACCTGCAGGAGCCGGGCCTTACGGTCAGGGGGGTGGCCCGGGTGACCCAGGGCCCCTAGCCCAGTTGGCAGGGCGCGACTGGGGGGCAGGGCAGCACCGGTCCCAACCCACAACAGGTGTGGCCCCAACCCACCCCGGTCACCGGTCACCATGGAGCTGGGCCGGTTGGGCACCTGCAGGATGCACCTAGCTGTGTGCGGGGAGTGGTACCGCTCACACACGGACCTTCTGCGCATCCAGACCGCAGAGGTGCACCTGGCTGCCCGGCTGCATGTGTGCATGGCCAGGAGTGCTGCCAGAGCCTGGAGAGCCCACCATGGGCGCAGGCACTCCCTGGCCCGCCTCAGGGCCCAGCAGGTGTCCGGGGCGGCCCGACAGGCCCTCCTCCGCACCCGGGGCCGGGCTGCGGCACTCTACAAGGCGGCTGGCCGGCTCCAGTGGCAGAGGGAGACCATGGGGCGCACTGCCCTGCTCGCAATGCCCATTGACCAGCAGGTATGGGTCACGGAGCGGACACAGGGGTGGTGGGCCAGGGCACTAACCCAATGGGATGAGGCCACCTGGAGGGTGCACTTTCGGATGGACATGCGCGTCCTCCTGAGACTCGCAGAGCTGTTAATGCCCTGGCTGGAGTGGAAGGCCACCCCCATGCGGGCCCCCATACCCATGGTCCATTGGGTCGCCAGCGGGGTCTGGGCCCTTGCAACACCGGATTCCTGCCGCTCCATCTCGCAGCACTTCGGCGTTGGGGTGAGCACTGTCGCCGGGATCCTGTGGGAAGTCTGCAAGGCGGTGGAGGGCGTGCTCCTGGACTGAGCGATCCAGCTGGTGGACCAGGAAGCCGTGATGACTGGCTTCGCAGCTGGGGGATTCCCCAACTGCATGGGCACCATGGACGGCACCCACATAGAGATACTGCGCCCATCTCCTGGGAGGCCTCGGAATATGTCAAGCAACACGGTTACCACTCCCTGCAGTTGCAGGCAGTCGTGGACCACCGGGGTCGGTTCATAGACATTTACACGGGCCACTCTGGTCACAGCCACAATGCTCGGATCCTGACCATCTCTCCCTTCTATGCCTGGATGTACTGCAGAGACTTCGCGACATAGGGATGACCCAGATCGAGGGGGTGATGATGCCTCCCTTCATCCTGGGAGACCGAGCCTACCCACTTACCCGCTGACTGATGAAGGCGTACCCAGTCGCCAGGAACCCTGTGGAGGCGCTCTTCAATATTTGCCTGTGTGCAAGCAGGACCGTGGTTGAGAGGGCCTTTGGGGCCCTCAAGCAGCACTGGAGGAGCCTAGGGGGCCACCTGGACTACATGGTAGAGACCTCCTCCCTCGTGATCGGAGCCTGCTGTGTGCTGCACAATGTGTGCGAGACCGAAGGAGCTGCCCTCGACTACCCCATGCCCTGGCGCCCTCCTGGTCCCGTGCCTCTCTATGTGAATGCAGAGAACTTGCGGGAGTATCGATATGCAAAGCGCATCCGTGCTGCTCTGGTGAGGCAGATCAGCCGGGAGGCTGAGGGCTGAGGCCGCGCACACACACACCCACTCCGGGGCCCCCAGCAGCACCCTGGCTGCACCCCTACACACCTCTGCACCCCCAACCTCGGGCCCACTAACAGACACACGGAGGTGACTGTGGTTTCCGTGCATTTATTGTTTCAGCCCTCTACACGTGCTCCCATCACCTCGCCCTCTCGTCAGGGCTTGGGCACGGGGACAAGGGAGGGGCGCCTTGGTGTCCTGAGGGTCAGGCAGTGGTGGGAGGGCGGGTGGGCCTGGGGCCAGAGGGGCCCCCCTGGCTGGCAGCTCCCTCCAGAGGCCTACAGGGACTGGTAGGCGGAAGTGCGGCCCCAGAAAGTGTGCCGGTGGCCGGGGCAGGGGTGGTGGAGGTGGGGGCACTGAGGGGCCCAGCATCAGGGCTGGGGCAGGCAGGTTGTCTGGTGGGGTGGCTGCCATGACACAGGCACTCATAGTACCCGCGTGTAGGAGCAGTGAGGTGCCTGTGTCATGGGACCGGCCCATCTTTGCTGAGTGCTCCCTGACCATCGGGTCTATGACCTGTTCCAGCCGCCTGAACACCTCCACCTGCCTGCTGTGCTTCCAGTGCTCCTGCCTCCATTCGAGGCACACCTCCACCTGGAGCTGCCGGTCCCTGGCCTCTGCCTGCTGCACGACACTTTCGGTGGCCGCCTCCATGCGGTCGATGGCCGAGATCATCCGCTCACCCTGCTCTGTGATGGAGTGGACAATGTCCTCCACCTGCTCCTCCCTGCAGCACTGTATCCATGCCCAGTGCTCCTTCATCTGTTGGGCCGGGGGCACGGGTCCACCTTGCTGGTCCCCAGCGGGTTGCTCTGTTGGGGTGCGTGGTAGGGGATGGTTAGCCACCCCAGCCTCCCGCCCCCATCCCGTGCTGCAGAGGGGGGGCCCTGCCCCCCCATCGGGATGGCAGCTGGTGCCACCCCCCAGCTGCCCCCTGCAGCTGGCCCCAACCCAGGGTCTGGTTTCCCTGCCCAGGCTTGCCGGGCCTCCCCTCCCCTCCCCCCATGACTTGTTGCCTCACCTGAGGCCTCTGGTTGCTTCTGGGGCTGTTCGCCTCCGTCCCCCTTCCCAGGCTGTCACAGGTGCCGGGGCGTGCTGCAACCTGTGAGGAAATGGGGAGGGGGGGTCAGCGGTCTGTGTCCCCCGGCGGCCCCTGGGCCCCTCTGGGGTCCGGGACGTAGGGGTGGCTGAGGGCGGGCCTGTGGCCCGAGTACCCCCTTCCCCCCAGGGCCATCCCCCCTTGGCCATGTCCCATCCCACCTGCCTGCTTGCCCTCTATGTCGGTTTCAGAGCCCTTTGAGGCCAGCCCCTTGGTGTGGCTGAGGTCCCCCTTGTCCACTGGCTGATGGTGACCAGGGTGCTGGTCTCAGATCCTCCAGCTTTGGACCTCGGCCGAGGGATCTGGGGGCTGGCATGCGAGGGGGGCCTTCTGGTCCCCGAGGTCCCAGGGTGTTCCTCTTGGGGGGAGGGGCTCCTGGAGCCGGTGTCTTCCCTGGGGGCAGCGAGGGGAGGGGGTACCTCAGCCCGTTCCCTGGCCTGGACCACTGCACTCCCCACAAAGCGTGTGGTGACTATTGAGTCCTTCATGTGTAGGATGCGGTCCAGGGCTTCATAGTAGGGGCGGTCCAGGCTCCGTGCCCGGACCGCCGATTGTTGTCTTTAATGGCCTTGTACCCCCTCTTGAGCTCCTTAGCCTTCGACCGGCACTGGGCCACTGTCCTGTGATGCCTTGCTGCCTCCATTTCCCGCACAATCTCCTTGAAGCTGTGTTCGTTCCGTTGGTTGACCGTCAGCTCCAGCTGGTGCTCCAGGGTCCCCCAGGTCCGGATGAATTCCTCGGTTTCCCTGTGCCCCTGTTGCCCCCCTCGATGGTACGGCCGTCTCCCATGGGCACCCTCCGGGTCGCGGTCATCCCCCTCCTCCTCCTGCTCCTGCTTCTCCTGCTGCCCTCCAGATGTCTCCTCCGGCTGTGTCTGCGGGTCGTGAGGGGGGGTGTTGGTTACCAGGTTGCCACAGCCCTGTGTCCCTCCCCTGTTCCCCCCTCTGCCGGCCCACTCACGCACATTTGAGCCCCTGTGCTGCTGCCCCCCCTTCGGTCCCCTTATATGTTTCCGGGGTGCCTTGTCCCCCAGGCCGGCAGCAGGCGCCGGTTCGGCCCATCCCGGCGGCAGCTGCTGCTGCTACTGTCCCTCCACCGCCTCCAGGTGCAGCAAGACCACCTCCTCCTCCACCTGCATCTCCTCCTCCTCCTCCCTTGCTCTCTCTCCCACCACTCTCCTCTCCCTTCTGCCTCACTCCATCCCGCCATGTCCCCCTGCCACTGTGTGTCCTTTAAATCTCCCTCCCTGGCCTGTGTTGTTGCTGGTTGCCTGGCAGCGACGCTGCGTGCTTTTTCCCTGACTGGGAATCATTTTGCTTGCTTCAGGAGGAGAGGCTTTGCCTGGACTGCAGTAAGGTAGCTTTAGGAGAGGTGGAAACCATGGCACATATTTTATTTATCTGCCTCCGGTACCACTTATGGAGAGAGTTGTTTTTCACTCCACTCCTAAAAAACTTAGATCCAGGAAAACCCAAAGAATTCTTTTTGCTTGGGGATCATGACTGTAATGTTTCTATAAATGTAGCAAAGTTTTTGACTTTGGTATGGAAATTAAAAAAACTGTAAAGTATGGAGTTAAAGGAAATGTACCTTTATTTTAAGCCAATTGTTAAATTGTTTATATTGTATAATTATTAAGGGTCATGCGGCTGAGATGTAGTAGTATCAGCCGTGTTTTACTTTGTGTTATGTTGTAATGGCCTTTGGCTATATACAAATAAAAACTTATGGTATGGCTTCCGGCCGGTGGTGGTTATTCAGATGTTACTTTTTTTTGTTTCCCGTTGGGAATCGCTTTGACCACGCTTTCAGAGATGGTCCGGGCCGGAGCTCCGAAAGCGTGGTTGATTTTGACCCCTGCTGGGGATTGACTGTGGTGAACATCTGGCGTCCGCAGAACAGATGTTCAGGACACTTTGGCCCCGCCGCAGGATTGACCGTGGTTCACTGTGGTTGACTGTGATCTTGTAACGTCTGAAAATACCCAATATCAGTCTCTATGGGTGATTTCAGATGTGACGGGGGCCCTATTGACCCCGCACGGAATCACCCAAATGATTCCTCGGCGGAATCAGACCGGCCCGTCAATAGACGAGATGGCAGATTCCACCGGGGAATCGGGGAGGGGGTGGGGCTGCGTGGCACAACGTGTGGCCACACAGCCCCGCCCCCCAACGCTTCCAAGGCCACCCGCCCTCTGGGAGATGGGCGGGCACAGCAGCCAATGCAGCTGTGGTGCCCGCCCGCCCACCCCCCGGGGTATTGACCACAGCCCGGAATCGGTGGCGAGCATGGCCGCCAATTCTGGGCTGTGGTCAGGGGCCAGAGACAAGATGTCACCACGCTCAAACATGGTGAATCCTGCTGTGGTTGAGCGTGGTAACGTCATGTCTGTTGGGGCACAAAGTGATTCCCGCCGGGTGTTCACCCCCGGTGGGAATCACTTTGATCATGCTTTCCGAGATGGTCCCCGGGGGTAGGTTTTGATCCCCGCCGGTGGTTCACTGTGGTGAACATCTGGCGGGGATCAAACAGACGTTACGGGACCATTCCCCACCACAGGGGATTGTCTGTGGTTGAGCGTGATCTCGTAACATCTGAAAATACCCTATGTAAACAGGTTCTTGTTTACTTAGTAAAGATAGCTTTATAGTATAATACTGATGCTCAGAAGCAGCATTATTCTTATAAAGAAATAAGCAAGAATACAACATGGTACCAGGAAGGGCACAACTCTGTCCATCATAGATTGTAAGCCCCTTGGGGGCAGGGGTCTTCTCTAATCATAACTGTTCAGTACCAGACACATTGTTACAGTATAATAAAAATGGAATATGTGAAATTTTAAAAATTTGCATCAGGCAATGGAAAACCATAAGTAATTCAGGGCCATGTGACATGGGATCTTCTCGTTCCTCACAGAAGCTGGATTGATTCTGAATGTTCTGTGATGCCACAGCAGCTCCACCAATTATGGCAGGATGCTCAGGTAGGAAGGAACACAGGCATCTTTTATATCAGATTCTATTCCCTGCACTATATGACCAATTCTCTTTGCCTTTTGCTGGAATGTCCAAGCTGCTTTTCTTCCCTTGACTTGACTTCCCCTGAGGCGAGAATTCAGATTCCTTCTTTCTGAAGTACCCAGAATTTGAGTGAAATCCAGACTGCACTGAAGTCAACGGAGTCAGAATTTCATCCTCTGGGCATTTTTAGATAAGCCCCTAGAAGTCCGGGAGGAAGGAAAAAACTCGCACGTGGAGGTGGGTGGGTGTTAGACATTCACCCCCGCTACCAGAAGTTGGCCGGGCACCATTGGAAACAGAAGGTGTCGGGGAACTTGCGCATGGTTGGAGACTCAGACTTGTAAAACCTCTATATTGAGGTTTTACAAGTCTGGGTTTCCAATAATGCACGAGTTCCCTGCCACCCTCTGTTTCCAATGGCACCCAGCCAACTTCCAGTAGCAGGGGTGAAGTCTACCCCATCCTCCATGTGAATTTGTTTCTCTTGGTCTCAGAAGTCTGGGAGAAAAGAGGGCTCATCTAAAAAAGCCCTCTGTTTTCAAATGGATCAAGGCCAAGTCTGTTTTTACACAAGCATTAATCCAAATTAAGCAGCTCTTAATACAGTTAAGTTGATACTGTGAACACTTAGTTTGAATTAATTACTCTGGATTCAAAATTTAAACCAGGTTCCAGAAATCTAATTTTTGAGGATTAATTTTAATACGGATTAAGCTCAGTCCGAATTGGTGATCATGTGAACAGTTAATCTAGACTGAGTCCCAGGCGCCATAGAGTGCTGCAGATAGACGTCTCTCTCCTCTAACCATCCGTATTTGTATGGTATCCTGCAGTTTTTCCAGCAGTCTCTGCTTGACACATCGAATTTAAAATCTACCGCGCCAAGGGGAAGACCCCTCCATTTTGCAAGGTGATTTGCTTTCTGTATCTGTTGCTGTTACTGTACTCCCAGAAATCTGAGCGGAAGAAGACACTGAAATCTGGTTGTGGTACACCATTGGAGTTTGCAGTCTTCTTTGTGTCTCATGATCCTGATTAACCTGTTCACACTGCAAATCAGGATTAATTAACTGCATTGTAAGGTGGGGGGGCCACCATGGAGAGGGCATTCTCGGTGGTTGGGCCACGGTTGTGGAACTCCCTTCCAAAGGAAGCCCGCCTGGCCCCGGGTCTGCTCGCCTTTCGGCGGGCATGCAAGACTTGACTGTTTGCCCAGGTCTTTGGAGGGGAGTGGGGGAGGGAGGGGTAACTTGGGGAAATTGGTGGGGTGGGGAATTTGGGGAATTGGAGGGTAGGGTTAGGGTTGGGGTTTTTTAATTTTTAAAAAAGTGATGTTGGTTTTAATGTATTTTATTGTTTTATCGTGGTGTTAGCTGCCCCGAGATTCTGTGGGCATGAGGGGGCGGCATAAAAATGCCCATGAAATTAAATAAATAAATAAATAAATAAACATATATGCCGAAACAGCAGGAGAGTGGGAGCCAGCCGAGCCTCCTCCAGGAGCGAAGTCCACAGCACAGGGACGACCACTGAAAAAGATCTAACATCGGTGGCCACCTGCCTCTCCTGGGGAACCTCCAAAAAGGCTCCCACGGACGATCTCAAGGGTTGCACGGGCACATGGGGAGTGAGGCGGTCCCGCAGATAAGCAGGGCCCAGGCCGTGAAGGGCTTTAAAGGTTAAAACCAGCACCTTGAACCTGGCCCGGTGCTTTATAGGCAGCCAGTGCAGAGCCCGGAGCACTGGTGTCATGTGCTCCCTGCGACCCGCCCCCGTCAGGAGACGGGCCGCGACATTCTGCACCAGCTGCAGCCTCCGGATGAGCTTCTCGGGCAGCCCCATGTAGAGTGCATTGCAGTAATCCAGCCTTGAGGTGATGAAGGCATGGATGACAGTGGCGAGGTCGGAGTTTGAGAGATACGTCTGAAGCTGGCGGACAAGATGTAACTGCCAAAACGCACTCCCTGCCATGGTCACAACCTGAGATTCCAAGCTGAGCCGCGAATCGAGGAGCACACCCAGACTCCGCACTTGAGACACCATGCGGGGGCGAACCCCCCCAACAAGAGGAGATTCAACCACTCCCAGACCCCCCAAGCCCTCGCCCACCAACATCACCTCCGTCTTGTCAGGATTCAATTGCAGATGGCTCGACCTCATCCAAGCCCTCACAGCTGACAGGCACTCGGAAAATAAGGAGAGTGCATGGCCTAGGTCGATGGAAAAGGAGAGGTAGAGCTGAGTTTCATCAGCATACTGATGACACTGCATGCCCTGAAACCCCCTCACAATCTCCCCTAATGGCTGCATATAGATGTTAAACAAGAGTGGGGACAGAATGGCACCCTGTGGGACTCCACACGTGAGATCCCGGGGGGAAGACGTACACTCCCCCAAGACCACCCAGTGAGTTCTCCTGACCAGGAATGAACTAAACCAGTCCAAGACCATCCCACCAATTCCGGCACAATCCTGCAGGTGAGTCACCAACACCTCGTGATCAATTGTGTCGAATGTAGCCGAAAGGTCTAGCAGGACCAGTAAGGTCTGACGACCCTGGTCCAACGCCAGATGGAGATCATCAACCAAGGCCACCAAGGCCGTCTCCATACTGTACCCAGGCCGAAACCCAGACAGGGAGGGATCAGAGAAACCGGTGCGGTCCAGATGTTCCTGGAGTTGCCATGCCACAGCCTGTTCAATAACCTTCCCTAAAAAGGGAAGGTTAGAGACTGGCCGATAACTGGCAGGAGCATCAGTGTCAAGAGATGGTTTCTTGAGCAGGGGTCTA
>QEPC01006282.1:4432751-4454606 GCA_003113815.1 Sphenodon punctatus
AATGATAATAGGGAGGTAAATCTGTTGGGTGGGTGAAATAGGAGGAGGATTGGGAATGGATGAGGGAAGCAAACTGCTGGGAGTCAGGGAGCCTTCTGTAAACGCTGCTGAAATGATCAGTGGCTGGCTCAGAAGGTGCTGGAAGGGGGACAGGGCAATGTCTTTTGTTACTTGCTGCACCCGCCTTACTGCAAGCCTGATTGGCTCTGTGCAGCCTAGCCCCATGCCAATCACAGGCTGTGAAGCCAGTGTTCTTAGTCTAAAAGGAAAGGTGATTGGGCACACTGGCTGTTACTCCAAGCCTCTCCACCCCCGGTACCAGGAAGTCTGCTCCTCAGCTGCCTCCCCCTCCCTGGGCCTTCCAGTCACGTTTTTCCCGTCTGAACTCAACCGAACATGGCCGAACACTAAGGATCGGTTTGTCATTCGGTCGGTTTGTAGTTCGGTTCGAGTTTGGTTTGGTGGGTTTGGGTTCGGTTCGGAAGTTTAGTTTGGTTGTCCGTACAGACCGAGTTTGGTCCAAACTCCGAACTTCCGAACCGCGTTCGCACATCCCTGTTGCTTGGAGACTTCATTGACAATGTGATGGTAAGCCACAGAAGGGATGGCTTTAAACATGGCCTTGCTGATGCTTTGACACTACAATTGAAGCGGCTGCTCATGCTGAACAGATTTGTCTGTCTATATGCATTCATCCTCCTCAACCCCTCCAAAATTTCAGCCTCTTTCTTTACACGGTGGGGATACAGGGTAGTTACATCACAGACACACATTCTAATGTTATGGTTGGGCATGTCTGATGTCTGCCATTTTGGATTACAAATTGGAGAACTGATCTGGGAACATCCTGAGAAAAAGGGTACCTTCCAAGTAGGGTTGCCACCTACGTATATTTTTCCACGTATGAAAAATACATGTTGCATGTATGGTGCCAAGGCAGCATACCCTCCAACATTTCACAGATGAAAATAGGGACATTTGCCTTTGTGTCTTGTTGCTGCCGGGCCTAGGGGCGCTGCCCGGCTTGGCTGGCCCTAGGGGCGCTGCCCAGCTTGCATACATGTGAATTAACTTTAAAGGCGCTTTTGCCCTTCCTCAAAATGGAGGTTGTCTGTGCTCACTGCACCCTCAATGATGGTTTACAACTGGGTGTTTCCCACAGTTCCAACTACATGCATTGCACAAGCAGAAAGCAAGTAATAAAGTGTCATGCAGAGCACTAAATTCCAAATGGCCAAGCCACAATCAAACACACAAGACACTCCAAAATGCAGCCTATTAAGCACATTATGCCATAAACGTCCAGAGGATAGCCCCATGGTATCCCATGTTCAAATTGGGCATGGACTATGAATCTTATATTTCTGACATATCAAACTTTAAAATTAGGAGGGCATTGACCCTATTAAGATTCAATATGGTTGTAAGGAATCCAGGGGCTAGGACACACCGCAGCCCCATCCCGACTGCCGCGGCCCCCGTGCAACGGCCCCCCGCACTCCCCGTCGCACCGGACCTACCCCCCTCAGCGGCGCGCCCGCTGCAGCTCCGCGCCAAAGCCACGCCTCGCAACAGCCCGACACCCCCGCTGCACGCCGAGACGCCCAGGGGCGGGGCCAGCACGCAGGCCACGCCGACCCCTGCCACGCCCCCTCAGGTGCGCCGCTCAGCGCGGCTGCAGCAACGCCCTGGGGGGGGAACCAGATAAAAGGCTGCACTGAGGATACCTGCGCTGCTGGTGATCGGAGCCTGATGTGCCCGTGAGACTGGCCCCTTGTGTGCTGTATCCTATACCTTGTGACCCTCTCTTTCGTGTGTGTGCGTGGCTGCCTTCAGTGTGACCGGTGGGTGAGTGAGCGTGTGAAAGTGTTTGACCTCAGTAGCGTGAATCCGGTGAGTGAGTCTTCCTGTGGGCGTGGGGGGGAGCACGGGTGCCTGGGCGTATCCCCTGAGTCTCAGACCTACCCCTCCCGCCGCCCCTTCCTGGGTCCCGTTGCACCCCCGTCCCCCACACGTCCCTCACTCCTCTGGCCCCCTCCTGGGCCCTGTTTGCTTGCAAGCAGGTGGCGGCAATTAAGGTCAGCGATTACCCCCGGGCCCGATGATGATCTAGGCTGGGGACTCACCATATTGGTATCCCTATTCCACCCTGAGGGCTTGCTTTCCCACCAGGGCCTTGCTGCCACCTCTTGCTCTGCCGATTGTAGCGCGAGTCTTGGTGTGATCCTGTTCCCCGGGGCACTCCTGCCCCCTCTCGGCGCCCCTAATCCCCACAGTATCACCAGCATTTATATCCTCCCCTTGACGAACTATGGAACAACTGGCTGCAGACGTGCAGGAACTTACACGCATTGTAAAGTCCCTTGCAATGGAAGTGAGAGACTTAAAAGAACAGCAAGCCGGGGAGGGAGCAGCTGCTCCCCCCCCACCCCCGGACGTCGAGGTTGTGGCGCCCAGGGAAAGCATTGGCCAGTTGCCTCGTGAACCCAAGGGCCCTAAGGTCGCCAAGTATACCGGGGATCGCAAGCAATTTAGGGGGTTTCTGGCCCTCTGCGAGCTGGCGTTTACGATGCAACCCCAAACGTATAATACCGACGCACGCAAAGTTGCCTACATCATTGGCTTGTTAGAGGGCCATGCCCTGGCCTGGGCCACCCCCTTGCTTATCAGTAAGAGCCCCTTGCTTCAAGACTACCCCCGGTTTGTGCAAGAGTTTACGTTTCTTTTTGATTACCCCCATAGAGTTAAAGACGCCGAGACCGCCATCTTGGGTCTCAAACAAGGAAGAGGACCACTCCTGGACTACGTTACCCGCTTCCAGCAGATGGCAGTGGACCTTAACTGGCCGGATCATGTCCTCCGGGTGATGTATCGGCGAGGACTCAGTGATGAGCTCAAAGATCACCTCGCCACAATTACCCTACCCGACACCTGGGGGGCCTTGGTAAATTTGTCCATTCAAATAGATGAACGTCTAGGGGAGCGTAGACGAGAGCGACGTCAAGAACCCTATCGACCCATGGGGCCCCGGGCGCCCCCCCACCCCCTGGTCCGGGGTGACGGGGCACGAGAGACCGAAGACGAGCCCATGCAGATTGGGGCCTCTCGGGGCCCCCTGACTTCCGCCGAGCGGGAACATCGCCGCACAGCTCGGCTGTGTTTCTACTGTGGTGAGTCCTCACATTTCGCTCGGGAATGTCCTGCCTTGCCCCCGGCTCGACGGGAGGCGGGAAAAGCTCGGCCCCGGGAACTATAGGGGGGTCCCCGGTGGCGGAAGTCCACACCCCAAACCCGCGCCCCCGGATCCTCGGCAGTAGCTGGGGGGGGGGCCAACATCTGAAAATTCCCGTGACCCTCCAAGGGAACACCCCACGGGGCACGGTGACCTGGGCCCTCATTGACTCCGGGGCCTCGGGGAACTTTATGGATCAAGGGTTTATGGAGCGTTACGGGATCCCGCATATTCCCAGGGAGACGGCGGAACAGGTGCACACCATTGATGGGTCCCCCCTTAGGTCAGGACCGCTGATCTGGCAAACGACTCCCCTTCAAGTAAATATAGGGGCCCATAGAGAGCTGTTGTGCTTTGACGTAGTGGCTTCACCGATGTTTGAGGTTGTGTTGGGAATGCCCTGGCTCCGAACTCATGATCCCGATATCCAGTGGGCACAGGGGAGCCTGCGCTTTCGAACCACCCATTGCTCCACCACATGCATCTCATCGGCCCCCCCCCAACTCCTTTTGGGGACGCATCTGGCGGGCGACCTACCTAATTTACCGGCACCTTATGGCCCCCTGCGAGAGGTCTTTAGCAAGCAGGAGGCCGAGAGCCTACCACCCCATCGGGCATATGATTGCCCTATCGAATTGAGCCCGGGAACGGAACCCCCATATGGCCGGATTTATGCACTATCCGCCCCGGAGCTAAAGACCCTGAAGGACTACGTCGACGACAACCTACGCCGTGGATTCATCCGTCACTCCACTTCCCCGGCCGGGGCTCCATTGTTTTTTGTTGCAAAGAAAGATGGGGGATTACGCCCCTGTATTGACTACCGTGGACTTAACGCCATCACTATTAAAAATCGCTACCCCCTTCCCTTGATCCCCGAGTTGTTGGACCGACTACATGGGGCAGCGATATTTACCAAACTAGACCTCCGGGGGGCTTACAACCTTCTGCGGATTCGCGCAGGGGACGAATGGAAGACGGCCTTCCGAACCCGATATGGGCATTTTGAATATTGTGTCATGCCTTTCGGCTTGGCCAACGCCCCGGCCACTTTCCAACACCTTATCAACGATGTGTTGCGTGATATGCTGGATACCTGTGTAGTCGCGTACCTTGATGACATTTTGATTTTCTCACGGACCCTGGCGGAACATATCCCCCAAGTTCAACGGGTGTTGCAACGGCTCCTCCAAAATCGACTATATTGTAAGTTCGAGAAATGTGCCTTTCATGTGTCCACTATCGATTTTCTCGGCTTTATTATTTCCCCTCAAGGGATCAAGATGGACCCTGGGAAGATATCGGCTATCCTCCAGTGGACCCCACCCCCGTCCACGAAAGCCTTGCAACGATTCTTGGGAACGGCAAACTACTACCGTCAGTATATTGCCAACTACGCCCATTTGACGGCGCCGCTCACGACCTTACTACGAAAAGGGGTACCATACATGTGGGAGCCAATCCACCAGCGTGCCTTCGACACCTTGAAGACCACCTTCACCCAAGCCCCCATCCTGCAGCACCCTCGCTTCGAACACCCCTTTACGGTAGAAACCGACGCTTCAGGGGTGGCTATTGGAGCCGTACTACTGCAACAAGAAACTAAGGGGACCCGTCTGCTCCCTTGCGCTTACTACTCCCGACAGCTCACCAGTGCCGAGAAGAATTACACCGTCCTGGACCGCGAGCTATTGGCCATCAAAGCGGCCTTCGAGGCCTGGAGACATTACCTCGAAGGGGCAACGTGCCCCATTACCGTGGTCACGGATCATCGTAACCTCACGTATCTGCATACCACACGAATTACGAATGCGCGGCACGGACGGTGGGCGCTCTTCTTCACTCGCTTCCGCTTCCAAATACAATATCGCCCGGGGGCCCAAAATATTGTAGCCGATGCCCTTTCCCGCTGTACGGAGGCCGGGGACCCCCCAGATCAGCGAGGGGAACCCATCTTACCTAAAGGGGCGATGGGGATCCACTGCCTCACGGCGGCCCCATTTCGAAACTGCCCCCGACCCCTGCAGACCCGCGTGGGTGCGCAATTACAGCGGGGACAGGATGGCCTCCTGTACTACCAGCGCCGTCTGGTGGTACCTCCCCAGGTACGGACACCCCTGCTACGGATCCACCACGACGCCCCGCTGGCCGGACACCCCGGGATTCGACGGACCGTTACTCTCCTCCAACGACACTTTTGGTGGCCATCGCTCCAGCAGGACGTCATCCGATACATCAAGCAGTGTACTACCTGCGCCCGTACAAAAGTACCCCGTTGTCGCCCCCAAGGTCTGCTACAATTAGCCCCCCTACCCCAGGGACCATGGCAGCGCATCGGGGTTGACTTCATTGTAGATTTACCCCTGTCTGCCACCTATACCTCTATCCTGGTCATCGTGGACCACTTCTCAAAACTGGGACACTTCGTGGCCACAACAAGCCTCCCCACTGCCAGCACCACGGCTCACTTGCTGCTGCACCACGTCATTAAGTTGCATGGGGTACCAGTAGAGATAGTGTCGGACCGAGGGTCGCAATTCACCTCCCGGCTGTGGAAAGAACTATTACAGAGCCTGCAGATTAAGCGCAGTTTAACTTCCGGGTACCACCCACAAACCAACGGGCAGGTAGAACGGGTGAATCAAACCCTTGAACAGTACCTGCGTTGTTATACCGGGTACCACCAAGACGATTGGTACGACTACTTACCCATAGCGGAGTTCGCTTACAATAACGCCCTCAACGCTTCACTGGGGAATTCCCCCTTTTATGTCACATATGGATACCACCCTGCACTGTGCCTACCGGAGCTTACTGCCTGTACCGTCCCGGCGGCAGGGGCCTTGGTTACGCGGATCCGCCAGGCCCACAATCACGCCCGAACGGCACTTCAACACGCACGGCAGCAATACAAGGCCTATGCGGACCGCCATCGACAAAAACCCCCGTCATACACACTTGGAGACTGGGTGTGGGTAGATAGACGAAGCTATCCCTCCAAACGTCCCTCAGCCAAATTAGACGATCGATACATCGGACCTTTTCCTATTGAACGAAAGATCAACGAGGTAGCGTATCGCGTAAAGCTCCCTGCCCACTACCAGATACACCCCACCTTCCACGTGTCGCAACTGAAACCCGCACAAGCACCCCGTCAACCCATCAACAAACACGTGAGCCCCTTACCCGCGACACACGAATACGAAGTACAGCAGATTTTGGACGCTCGACGACGACACGGGCGATTATGGTATTTGATCGATTGGAAAGGGTATGGACCCGCAGAACGATCGTGGGAGCGGGCAGGGGATGTCCATGCCCCGCGATTAACCCGGTTGTTTCACATGCGTTACCCCCTCAAACCGCGTCCCACGATAGGTCATCTGCCTTGGAGGGGGGGTGCTGTAAGGAATCCAGGGGCTAGGACACACCACAGCCCCATCCCAACTGCCGCGGCCCCTGTGCAACGGCCCCCCGCACTCCCCGTCGCACCGGACCTACCCCCCTCAGCGGCGCGCCCGCTGCAGCTCCGCTCCAAAGCCACGCCTTGCAACAGCCCGACACCCCCGCTGCACGCCGAGACGCCCAAGGGCGGGGCCAGCACGCAAGCCACGCCGACCCCTGCCACGCCCCCTCAGGTGCGCCGCTCAGCGCGGCTGCAGCAACGCCCTGGGGGGGGAACCAGATAAAAGGCTGCCCTAAGGATACCTGCGCTGCTGGTGATCGGAGCCTGATGTGCCCGTGAGACTGGCCCCTTGTATGCTGTACCCTATAGCCTGTGACCTTTCTTTCGTGTGTGTGCGTGACTGCCTTCAGAGTGACCGGTGGGTGAGTGAGCGTGTGAAAGTGTTTGACCTTAGGAGCGTGAATCCGGTGAGTGAGTCTTCCTGTGGGCGTGGGGGGGAGCACGGGTGCCTGGGCGTACTCCCTGAGTCTCAGACCTACCCCTCCCGCCGCCCCTTCCTGGGTCCCGTTGCACCCCCGTCCCCCACACGTCCCTCACTCCTCTGGCCCCCTCCTGGGCCCTGGTTGCTTGCAAGCAGGTGGCGGCAATTAAGGTCAGCGATTACCCCCGGGCCCAATGATGATCTAGGCTGGGGACTCACCATATTGGTATCCCTATTCCACCCTGAGGGCTTGCTTTCCCACCAGGGCCTTGCTGCCACCTCTTGCTCTGCCGATTGTAGCGCGAGTCTTGGTGTGATCCTGTTCCCCGGGGCACTCCTGCCCCCTCTCGGCGCCCCTAATCCCCACAATGGTGGACACAAAGGTAGTGGAAGGCCGCTTTTTGGGTATTCCGCCACAATTAAGATTCTGTCTTTGTGGGCGACCTAAGGTCGAAGATCTTTTGCACTACCTTTTGTTTTGCCCCCTGTGCACTAGGCTGCATGCCGAGGTCTTTGGGACCTGGTTTGTGGGTAAAGACCATTGGGACCCCCTCCTTCGTATTTCCTTTCTGCTGGCAAATACTAATAAAAACATTACCCAACAAGTAGCGGTATTGCATTTAGACTCTCAGTATGTGTAAGACGGAGTATGTGTGTATGAGTCAGTGAGTGTGTGTGTCAAAGTGTGTGTCTATGGGTACTTTCAGACATGACACTAACCACCCTTTAACCACCCTTGGTGGTTATTTATGCATGTTGCAGGGCTCTATTGGTGCCCTATGCAGCCCTGAAACATGCATAAATAACCACCAAGGGTGGTTAAAGGGTGATTAGCGTCATGTCTGAAAGTACCCTATGTATGTGAGTCTGTGATAGAGTGTGTGTCTGTCTATGTATGTGAGAGAGATCAGAGAGAGTGTGTAATGTAAGACAGTGTGTGTGTGTGTCTGGATGTGAGTATGTGTGTGAGAAAGTGTGTGTCTGTCTATGTGTGTCTATGTGAGAGAGAGTGCCTGTGTGTGACTGTCTGTGTGTGTGTGAGAGAGAGAGTTGCTCTCTCTCCCGCCCCATGCCCCCCTCCTCCCTCACATGTGTATGACTTACACATACTCTCTCTGATTTCTCTCACACACCCAGACTCACAATCTTTTTCACATAGACTCACATACATAGTCAGTCACTCTGACACACAAACACACTCACATATACTCTGATCTTTCTCACACATACATAGACACACACTCACCCCCCCTCTCTCACAGACACTCTCTCTCTCTCTCTCTCTCTCTCTCTCTCTCTCTCTCTCTCTCTCTCACACACACACACAGAGATTCTCACACACACAGACTCTCTCTCACTCAGACACTCCCCCATTCAAGCTCTCACCTCTCTCTCTCTTTCATTCACAGTCACACTCACACAGATTCTCACATACACAGACTCTCACGCTCATATAGACTTTCTCTCTCACACACAGACACTCTCTCTCTCTCTCTCTGAGACACCCCCATTCAAGCTCTCACCTCTCTCTCTCTTTCATTCACACTGTCACACCCACTCAAACACACACACATTCACTCAGTTACTCACACAGGCTTCGGCCCTGCCCGCCTGCCTCCAATGGTCTTGGCTGTTGGAAGTCCCAATATGTGTCTCCATGTGGTAGCAGCAGCAGCAGCCGGTTCTTCTTTGAGTGGCTCCGTCCATTCTCACAACACCCAGTTGTGAGAATGGCTGGAACCAGGTAACCCTGGCAGGCGAGCAGAGGGGGCGGTGCAAGTTCCTACCCCACCCCCCTGACTGCTTCTGAGGGCAGGGCTCTACAGGCAAGGCTTCCTAAGGCGGCCGCCCACCCAGGAAGAGTAGAGAGCGGCAGGAGTGGGTGGCAGGCTCATCAAAACGGGATTTTTCTGGGGCAGTGACTCACCTGGGAATTTTATTCATACCCGTGACATTCCTGGAAAAATCGGGGCAGTTGGAGGGTCTGAATGCAGGCCCTGCAACATGTATTTTTCATAAGTGATCTTGAAAAATATACATAGGTGGCAACCTTACATCTGAGCCCTCTGGGCAAGGGTACATTGTCTTGAGGAGGTGGAGCAAAGGAGCCCCTGCCTCTTTCTGATGGACCACACCCCTTTCCTGAGCATTGTGACATCATGACACTTGAAATGGGGTGTGTCAGATCAGATGGGGATGGGCCAAATGGCCTCTCCCACCCTCTGCTCCTCCCCTTGAATTTCATTCTTGAGGTGCCCTGGATTACACACAAAGGGAACCCGTTAGATTCATTGTTCTAATTTAAACCATTTGGGGAGCCCGGGCCCATCTTTCAGTCCCGTGAGTGTACTCTCTGCCACCTCCAAAATCAGGGGGCTGTGCAGCATTGCCCTGCTTATATCGTCACCTCTTCCTGCTCACCCATCTGACCTGCCCCTCTACAAATTCTTGCCCTAGTGGATCCTATGTCTCTTCCTCATCAGTTTCTCATCACGTTTTGTGCCACTGCCTATGCTTGGAGCCGCCTGCTCCTGACAATGCTCTGAATAATATCTCTGAGTTCTTCCTTCAGGCCCCATGCGTGTGGATGTACTGCTGTACATAATGGCATGGTAGAATCCAATCTTCCAGTGTCTTAGTGCTGCTGCAGTACAAATATAATCAATAAAAATAGCAAGCAAAACAACGTCTCCCTTCATTATTTAAAATATTAATTAGCCTTTTTAAACCCTCCCACCCCCTGAACGATGAATAAGAGAGAAGCGGCTTCTCTTGAAATATTTTGTTAGCAGGATTTTGAAGCCAGGCTGCTTCTCAATGGAGAATATGCTGGATTGTTAAGTTTAGCAGTGACACATTCTGTAGAAATGTCTTCCCTATTATTCCAGCAAACTTGCCTGGGCGCTGTTATGCTGTCATGTTCAATTCGTAACTCCAATTATACACATGAACTCACATCATCTCCATAGTTTAAAAAAAAAAAATGGCTAGTAGCTGATTTCACACCTCCCAATACTTCATATTAGAAACTATGTTTTAAGGCATCAATAAAGATTGTTTATGATATCATGACTGTGATTTCCTGGGAAGAAATGTATTATGTTGTACTGGCAAAGTGAGTGTTTAATTCATCCCTGATGTAAACTCCATTGAATTCAGGAGAGTGATGCCAGGAAAAACGACCAGCTTTCTCCGAAGCGAGATGAAACTTTCCCTCCTTACAGAAACCAAGCAGAACTAAAATCTGATTGAAGTGAGTAGCGTTTTAGCCTGCCTGTGAGTCGAATTTTATGCATTTTTTCTTTAATTTAAAATGTGATAAGGAAGTAGAAATGATGTGGTGCGGCATGGCACAATTTTTATAACAGCTAGTAGTGGGACATTGCAGTCTGTTCTTGAGTTTCTCTTAATTTTAGTGTGTTTACAATGCATGAGAATTGAGAGAAACATTCCTGATATTATGAAGCTGTAAACAGGATGACTCCAGTTGTTTATTTATGCCTTTGGAGATGCTTGGTCAAAGCATTTCCCTGCTTGAGAATCCATTACAGCCCACAGCCCTATCTCTTGGATGAAGCCAATCCTTTTTATATGAATACTGCAGTGCATCAGGAATACATTTAGAATCTTGTCTTTTATTGATTCATGGAAGTTATGAAGCAAGAGTGCCTACGCTGTACGTTAGGAGTCCACATGGGGTCACATAATCTGTGGATGGGGTCACAATACCAATTGATATGGGATAAACTCTCCCTGTCTTTGCTATTGCTGGGGGTCACAGAATGATGCCAGGGTGCTATATAGGAATTTATCTTAGGTGCTTGAGGAGTGAATTATTCTGCACACATGCTCTGAGTCTAGCTGACTGCTATATTTGGGAAAGGAAGGAATTTTCTCCCAGGTCCAACAATGACAATTGACATTGAGGGTCTGTCTGTCTGTCCGTCCTTTCTTTCTGTCTTTCCCTTCCCTCCCCTTCCCTTCCCTTCCTATGTGGGTCATGGCAAATTTGTTTGAGTCCTCTCTGGATACATTTTTAAATGGCCTCTCAGGTACTGCAGGGTGCTTCTGTCACTCCTGATCTCTGATTGTGGCAGAGATTTGATTACAGGCTCTATTCTTTCATTGGTGGATTGATCTGCTGGGGCAGTCTAGGTACGGTGAATCCTGTGTTGGTGCTAGCAACCCTTGGAGACTCTTCCAGACCTATGATTACATTTCAGTCTCAAAATGCAGTAACCCAGGCTATGGGCCTGTTCACAAGAGATGCCTCCACCCATCACCACGTAGTTTTGCTGCATGGAGATGGGTGGGAGTGGCTGTAGGAATATCACGGCGGATGGGTGGAGGTGCGTGCGTGTGCCCACAGTCCACCCATCACCCATGCACGGAGTCATTGGGGAAAATGGAGGTGCCTCCATGCGTGGAGATGGGTGTGCGCCCGTGGGAATGGCCCCACACCCATCTCCACCCACCGCACCGCACCGCACTGCACACACACACACACACACACCACGCACCCACGGGGCCCCCGGACTGTTTGAAAAGGCCCAAAATCGTTGGAAACTGTTGCAAGAGAGCGCCTCCTTCTCTATTCTTTTGGATGAGGGTGCATTTTGGGGCTGGGCTCTGAGGGGTGAAATGTCACACCTGGGGGCTGAAGATGCCCAGCATGTCTTAATACAAAGTTTCACTAGATGCTTTATATGTGCTTGAGTCTTTACATGTGTGCAACTAATTCCGTTGAATTCTGTGAGGCTCCCTGTGGGATGAAAGGTTTGTAAAATCAGTTTCTTTGCAACGTTTCCTTCGGTAAGGCACCAGGTCAAGTTAGGGGCCAGATAGATTTTGTACAAATAAAACTAGGAGAAGACTTCCTTTTTAATCCCAGAATCTGGCCCATGGATCCAGTCCCTACCCTCACGCACTGGATGAGTGAGTGGGGTGGAGATGAGGGCATGCGCTGAAAGCTAGGAGAGGGCTCTGTGGCACTGGCCCATGATCTGGATCTTCTCATTCCTTCCCCCATTCTGAGCACACTACTTAAGTACTCCTGCCCCAATTCTAATGTGGCTAATGGTGCTTGTACTCCTTTTCAAAGTGGCCTATGGGAGCAAAAAGAATCCCTCCCCCCTCTCAAACTACAGTGTTTGCAAACCTAACAATGAGCCTCAATGGATATTTTTAGATGGATGCAGAGGCAGCTCACCACTGGAGCTGCTCAGGGGGTGCACTCCCACATCCGCCTGCTTCCAGCTGCACCTGGGCACACTTTAGATAGACCGAGTGGGTTCCCCACAACTCTATGGTGTTGTCAGGGCAACAGCCGGCTGGGAGTGGAGCTGCAGCATGGATCCACTGAGCAGATGGACAGCAGCTCCACTCTGGGCNTGAGGGCATGCGCTGAAAGCTAGGAGAGGGCTCTGTGGCACTGGCCCATGATCTGGATCTTCTCATTCCTTCCCCCATTCTGAGCACACTACTTACATCCGCCTGCTTCCAGCTGCACCTGGGCACACTTTAGATAGACCGAGTGGGTTCCCCTGGCCACGGTCTGCCCACAATGCACCCCTCACACCATAGAGTTGCAGGCGATCACCTGATGTTCTAAGATGGCGCCCACAACTCTATGGTGTTGTCAGGGCAACAGCCGGCTGGGAGTGGAGCTGCAGCATGGATCCACTGAGCAGATGGACAGCAGCTCCACTCTGGGCTAGTGCCCCGGGTTTGGCCGGCCTGCTCCACTGGCAGCACTCAGGAATGTTCCAGAGTGCCGCAAGCAGAGCTGCCCTGGAGTAGCCACAGCCTGCTCCACTCCAACATCTGGTGGGCTGCCTTTAGATAGACTGGCCAGCCCAGGGGTGAAGTGGGCTGGCACAGCCAACCCCGGAGCTGCTCTCCATCTCTTTACACCCAATCCCTAGCATAAGGATCGGATGGGGAAATTGACCAGAAACAGTCTACCATTGATGTCAATGTACTATCAATACAGTTTGGTTTTTTTCTAGTGTAGGGAACAGAAGACTCTCTGAGGTCAATCTATAGGATGACAGAGAAGCTAACTATCTCCTGATGGAGTATGAGATCCATGGAAAGGGAGATTAGAGCCCGCTTTTGGGGGTGGCGGGGATTTGTCTAGGTCAGCAGAAGGGTTAACAAAAACCAGAACCCTAGAGAATCTCCTCCAGTCCTGTCGGCAGCCTCTGGAGGAGAGCTATCAGGGAACAATCGATACAGAGCAGATCCCAAGGACACATGAGAAGGACATATGGACAAACCCAAGTGCAGCTTCAATGCTATTAAAGTAATTCCTAATAGATTTGGCAGGAGAGTCAGGGAGGAAGCTGCAGCAGCCACTGGAAAGCCTAAGCATCCTTCCCCATTAATATATAGGTGGATTAATTAATCAAGTACTGAGGTGAGTATATATCAGAGCTTTGACCTTTTTCAGCCCCACAAGCATTCTCTGGGCTCAGATTCCCAACCCGTTACAGAGACTGCCTTCGTTTATTGTGAATGATTCAAATCCAGCGGAATCCTAAACCCACCTGGGTCTCTCTAGTGGAAGGCAAATGGCCTTTGCTCAGAGTCTGGTTGGTACTTGTTGTGTGGTGGGGCAGGATGTGACAACATGCAAATAATTGCTATTGGGGGAGGAAAGGCAGCTGGGACTGAGAAGTGTGGAAACTTCATTGTCCTCCCCCAACAGGAAAGAAGAGTCTTCTGTTCCCTTCACTATGAATTTGGGGAGAGGAGTGGGAACTGCTGGTAAGTAGGATTTTTCTCTATAGAGAGGGGGGTTACTCTGAGAAGTGAAAGCTAGGAAGCAGGTTGAGCTGCACTTATCCTGCATTGGTAGCCTCTCACCCCCCCTCTTCCAGGCACTAGTGGTAGCTCCTCTTAGGTGTCTTGCTCCACGAGGTGATGCTGTCTCCTCAGCAATACTAGGGTCAACTCAGAGAGTCCTATGGAAAAAAGGGACCTCAAGGGCCATCTAGTCCAGCCCCCTGCTCCAATGCAGGAATCTCTGCACCTAAAATGCCTACAATGTGAAATCCACCAAGGAAAAACTGAGTCTATAATAAAACTCGACCCCAAGCAGAGATCAGGCATAACCAGAGCAGAAAAATACCTGAACTAAGAGGGAACAATCTTGTGAAAGAAAAATCCAGATGACACAAACAAGCAAGCCATGGCCCACACTGCAAGGGAAGGCAAAAGCACCCTCTGGGTCAACTGCTAAACTAACCTGGGGGGAAATTCCTTCCTGACCCCAAATATGAATATGGTGATCAGCGAGACCCGGAGTATGTGGGCATCAACTACCAGTAGGCATCAAACATACAATTATAAGACCAGAACACCTCCGGTTGCTGACGTCTTTGATGCTTCAGGGAGAAATGGTGGGGGGGTGGGGGGGGCGCGGAACCCCAAGTAAAATAGGCTGGAGAGTTGGGGGCAGGAATCTTCCTGCAGTATCAAACAGAACGTTTGCAGTCCTCAGCTGTGGAAAATGGACAAGCCCTACAGCAATAAGGGGGTCTGTGTTGCGCAAGTCTTGAGTTGGCCAAGTATGGAAACTGGAATTGTGAAATCAAAACTTCAACTCTAGCATTTCGGTATTCATTGACTCTTCATTGAAATTTTCACCAAATTCTATAACAAAATAAAATTTTTGATTTAGCTCTACTTAAGAGAAAGAAGAAAAGCAAGCCAGAAGTGCAGTAACTGGGGTAACTAGGGAAGCTTCTAGGGCTGTTTGAGGAGAAACGGTTCAGAGGAGGAACTAAGCAATTTCCTTGGTGAGTGGCAAGAGAACTGGGAAGAGCAGAATGGTGGAAGGAAACCAGCAAAGTGTAAAGGGGTCCTAGAAAAGAGAACACGCTAAGGGAAGAGAGACTCATGGGGCTATGGAAATAGCCCAGGGCTAGATTTTGTGCAAGCTTCCTAAGGGTGTGGCAGCAGGCCCAGGGCACCAGAGCCAGCACCAGCCTTAGAATTTGTGGGGCCCAAGGTAAAGCTAAAGTGTGGGGCCCCTGGTGGTCTTTTACCCTCCCTCCCCGTGGGACCCTAGAGGTGGCCATGTTTGGGGCTCCGCTGGGAGGGAATGGGGTATCCTGCCCTGGTGAAAAAAGGAGACACTGTGGGGCCCCTAGAAGTAAAAAAAGAAAACAGTGGAGCCATGGGTGGTCACCCTGGGTGGCACTGTGGTAAGGCCTGGTGCTCTGGCAGGTAAAAGGAATAGGGGACAATCCAACTTCAGGCTACTGATGTGGCTAAGAGAGGAGTGGATTGTGCCAGTCTTTGTGCAAAATTTCCACCCTGCCCCCTTTTACACGCCTGACCCTTTTTAGATAATCTATCACATCCCAGTAGCTGTAGTCCTAGGCATGCAAGCGCCTGCCCTAGATTAATAACTCTCTGAGAGGTTGGGATGGCAACACAGCCAATCACAGCAGAAGTCCAAGCTAGTGGCAACACTTCTTAGACAGACCCAGGGGAATGGAGACAAGAGACCATTTAGTGGGCACTACAGAACAAACACATTTTAAATTGACAGTGTGGATAACAAAATAGCCCTGCTATCTGCTGTCATCTGGGCTGTGTTTATGGATAGTAAAATCTCCTGAGGATTGACCAATTTCAAATCCTAGATTAAAGCACAGCAATGTGAAATTGTTGGTGTTTAATGACATTGTAACTAATCTGTATCGGGGGTATTGGTCTAGTTTGGCTGTGGCTCCGCACTGACTCCTGCCAGGTTTGGAATCTCAGGCTTTGTGATTAAAATCTTTTCCTCCCTCCATCAATAGTGAGGTTCAGAAATGAACCCTGGCACTTCCTAACGGCCTGCTGCCTGTTCAGTTGTGTCCTCTCTTCAGCTGGAGCATAGTTTAAGGAGCTAGTCTGAACCTGCGCTCTTGGGACAATGGACGATCAGCAGAGGGAGGGCTGTGAACTGGTCCTTTCTTGTATCCTGCGGTCTCTACAGGTTACCAGGCCTTCATTGCAGAGAACAGCCTGAAGGCCAGTAAAACGCAATGGGAGGAAAGAGAAGGAGCTATTTCTGTTTGAGGCCAGTGCTCGGGTAGGTAGAAGAGAGTAAATCAGAATCGCCTTGTGGGATTAGAGCCACCAGGCAGACTAGCGTTGACAGTCACTGATCAGAGAAGCACGTACAGGGGGAAAAGGCTAGCATGTTGAGAGCACATCCAGGCGTGCAGGGCAGAAGGGAAAGAAGGGCACCAGATGTTAAAGGAGCATTAGAAGGATGAGAGAGAGGAAGAGGGAAAGAGTGAGAGACAGGCGATGTTTTTAAACAAGCAAGGCGATGGGGGTGGAGGGGCCCGTGGCCACTGAATGGCACTGCTGCAGGGCACCCATGCAGGTGGAGTGCTTCAAATGGGTGGCTCACAGCGTGGCGCCCTCGGCCATGGAAGCAGCCACCATACATTTGGCTGGTGGCCCTGCTTGGAGCACTCCGGAGACTAGTTCCCGGAAGTGCTCCGTGAGTGGGTGCTCACAGGGGTGCGCATTGATTCTGTGTATCGTTTCAGCTGCTCCATGGGTCTCCTGAAGAATTCCCCAGCCATGCTCTGGGCAGCAGAGCCCCACAAACCCATATTCACTTTGTGGCTTCCTCCTGGAGTTGAGTGAACAAACACAATGCTTGACTCCCCCCATGCTGGGTGGCTGAAATAATAATAATAATAATAATAATAATAAAATAATAACAGTATTTTTTGTTTTTAGATAGTGTCCCCCTGCCATGACACTCAGAGCACTTCACATAGAAGAATTTAACACAACCTTTTACAAATCCTCACAACAACCCTGGGTGGCAAGTGTTTTGTGTAGACGCCCAGTGAGAATGTTTTGCCACAGAGCAGCTGGGGGCAGTGGTGGCCTCCACCCCCCCCATCAAATTTAATCCATTCCTGAGCAAAGGGGCGTTAAAGAAGGCACGGAAACAGGGCTGGTGGAATGGCGAGGTCTGGCTGGGTAGCCCCACCCACTCCTCTGAGCATCCCCCACACTTTCCAGGGTCAAGAGGTAGGACTTCCAGGTCAGGCATGAATCTCAGCACATGTGCTGTTTCTTGGTTGCTTTTTTAAAAAAAACAAACTAAGTTCTGGACTGACACATGCCATGCCCCACCCCTCCTGAGTGTCATGATATCACCATACTCAGAAAGGGGCATGGTTATGCCAGAAATCGGCAGGGCAAAGTAGCTCTCCCGCCAGCTCCTGTCCCTCCTTGAATGTCATTGTACTAGTGCCCTTGGCTGGACTCACTTCTCAGATTCACGGTACAACCTCATATTTCACCGTAGGATTTTATTGCAAGGCTTCATATACTCCCAAGTCCCCCGGCTAATCTGACTGACATCACGTTGAAGCAATCGGCCATGTATGATGATCCACCAGTGGATTCTCATGTGAACTGAATGCTTGCAACTGCTCCTTTCAGTCACACTCCTTTTGTCCATTCCCCGAATCCTATGAAGTCATGTGGCCAAAGCTTCTCAGACAAGCAGCCAGGTGCAGAGTTAGCCCACCTGGGAGCAGCTTCCTGTGGGTGTATAGAAGAATGGAAGCTTGATGAGGGACTTCTAATTGGTTAGCTTTTAAAAGAGACATGGAGATTCAGCCTGGGTTGCTTTTGCGTTCTAATATCAAGGGCAGAGAGGCTGACTGTGTGCAGCACTGATTATATCAGCCTCAGATTCACCACTAAATGGACAAGTGGGGACACTTCTTCAAGAGGTTGAAAATATGCGGTGAGAATAAGGGAAAAAGAGCTAGTTATGAAAGTATCTTCAAAAGGGTGTGAAGGGAGAAAGCAGGGTTTTGACTCTGAAGATCTTTTCCTTTGCCTTTAAAATCTCCCCTTGGGAATACATGTGACTGAAGCTCATATACAACATGCCGCCTGGCAAAATGACAGTCCTTAATAAAACCCCACTGATTGCACTGACAATTAAAGGCTGCTCCTAGGAAGTCTCCCCCCTCCCCTCCCTTTTATGGCAAAGTTAAAACCATGTTTCTACTGAAAGCACAAAGGAGCAGCTGATACACCAAGACCTCCTGCTGTGGAGATTGAAATTAAAATGACAGCAAAATAAATGACAAGCAGGAAATGGCTTTTGAGCAGAACTGCGGTTCTGGCTCTGTATGTACAATCAAGCCGGCAGGCCTGCGTCCCATGAACTGGATGTTTTACCATGCATGATCAGTCAGCTAGTGCATGGGTGAGTCTGCTGCCATCTAATGGACCGAGTCGAATTGCTCCCCAAGTCTAGAGGCATGTGCCAATCTTGTGGTTAAGGCTCTGGACTCAGGGGAGTAGGTTCAGTTCCCAGCTCTAGGGAGGTTTTTGGTATGATCTTGGGTCCATGTTCTCTGTCCATTGTTTCTGTGCTTTTAAGCAGGGGTGGGGGAAGAAAGCTGCTTCCTTTTGCTCTGCATTTCATAGCAGAAGTCTGTTCAATTTGCACAATGAGACGCTTAGTACATTTTTGAATGCTCCCGACTAATCCTGCTCCGCTGTGGGCTGCAGGCTGTGTACAAATAGCCAAGGAAGAATCTCATTTAGTTTAAGCCACGTGTGTCCGTGCGCGTGGGGTGGTGTCTGTGCTTCTGGAGCAGGGACACGGGTTCAATCCCTGCCATCACTGTCAACTTCTGAACCGCCAGGTGAGCAGCGTGATGAAGCCACAAAAAGCTCTAGATTGGGGGAGGCCAAACTGTGGCTCCGGAGCTGCATCTTGGGCAGTTCAAGTGCAGAGCTCAGCAAGAGCTGGTCCTGGGCTCCGCACTGTCTTAATGGCTCTGTGGCTTCATACTCTGCTTAATGGCTTTCATTGCACCTGAGTCTCAGCGACTGAATTGCAGCTGCTCCTCAGAATCTCAGCAGCCAGGACGACAGAGCACCAGCTCCTAATCACAAAGCAGGAGTGGCTTGTGAGTGAATCCCATGTGTGTGTGTCTTGTGTCTCTTGGGTTTGGGATCTTTGGCCAACCCTGCCCTAGATAATCCTAGATTTGTTACAGCAGTTGAGAAGTTCCCATGGAGCAGAGCTGTGCGTGCCATTTATAGCATAGTTATCTGGGCATATATTTGATCTCTTATTAGACAAAGGCCGTTTTTAGATAGATCGTACCCATGTGGGTCCACCCATCCCCCACAGACCCAGGTGCCCCATCCGAAGGCTGTGTGGGTGGAGGTGTGCTCCCATGACCCACCCACCATGCCCCCGCATGGTGAAACCCTGGTTTTTCTTGGTTGCTCTGTGTAGGGGCATGGGTGGGCAGTGGGTGGGTGTGAGTGCACTTCCAGCATACACCCATCTCCCACCATGTGAACGCCTCCCCCCTCACCGGACGTGCGCCGGTGCTCCACCCACTGCGTACAGATCTTGCCGGGAGGCGGGTGCGTCTAAAAACAGCCATTGTTTTGTTAGACTTCTCAACACTTTTGATCTCGGCACAATGTCTCCTTGAAGCCTTAAAGGCATCCTTAGCATTGTATTTTCTCCCTCCTCATCCAGTGCTTGCCTATCTCCTTTGAAAATTCTTTTCAGACAAGCACCTTCAGTAGCTTCCTTCAGTGGCTACTTATAAACCCCCCCTGAAAGAAATTCTACCTTAATTCCTTTTGGGTCTGTTCTTTCCTTAGCTTTAGTTGGTGTCCCCTGGTACTTGTGTTGCATTGGATAGGAGCTCAAATAGCCTTGTAGTATCTCTCTTTTCTAACTCCCTTCAGATTTTCATATGCCTCAATGAACTTACCTCTTCACCCCTTCTTTTCCAAAGAATACAGTTCTCGCTTCCTTTGTCGTTCTGTGCAACTGAAATCTCTCAATCCCTTGAATCGGAGTGGCTTGTCTTGGCTCCCAGCCTTCATCGTCTCACTAATATCCTGCTTATTGTCAGACACAAGAATCGAACACAAAATTCTCAGCAGAGATTGAATATTATCAGCCCTTCTTTATTCAGTACTAGTAAAGCTTCCTCCAGGCCGATGTTCAGTGCCAGTGGCAGCTCTAGGCTTTGTGGGGGCCTAGGCAAAATTTAAAATGGGACCTTATGATTTATCAATGGATATGCTAGAAGCAGCTCCCTGTTGCACACAGCCAGCTCAGCCTGAGCTGCTGAAGCTGAAATCTGATCTTAATCCTACCTAGTCCTGCTCCCCCTCCCTTCCTGCACAGGGTAGCCCAAGGGAAACAGGGGAATGACAGTGTCTATGGCAGCAATGCTGCCCCCCAAATGCTGCTGCTCTGGGCAAGGGTCCCAGTTCTTCAATCGGCAGGACGACCCTGCCTATGGTCTCTAACAACCCCTTCCCCCACCTGCTGACTCTCTATTGTTGTGCCAGGAAAGGACAACAGGGTGATAATAGGAAGAGCACCTTGATTTAACCCTGGTTAAACCTCGGTACCAGTGGAATTCTCCGAGCCAGAACCCTTATGTCCAAAATGCACATGCAGTCCCTCATAGGAATTTTACAGTTACAAGATCATGCCTACAGCTGGCTGAGTATAGTTTACTCTCTACTCCAATTCACAGACTGTCCCAGAGGCCTTCCCTGCAATCCCCCCCAGACAATTTTACCATTTTAGCTGAAACCTGGTTCACATCCATGCTGCGGTGGGATTAGGGAGTGCATGTCATTTTCATTATTACAGTAACGATAACGACAATTGTAATTTTCGTTATCGTTATTGCAATAACAAAAACGACAACCGAGAATAACGACAACGATAACAATAAATGACAATGTCATTATTGTTGTCATTATTAGTGACAGTTGCAGTTTTGTTTTTGATGGAAATCGAGAGGGAAGGAGGGAGCAGACATCTCGGAGCCCTAAAGAGGCTTGAACTCTTGAACTGTGCCTGTGTTGGGAGGGGCGAGCAGCTCTGCAGTATCTGATGGATGTATCGCTGGCCAATGAGCAGCGCAAGCAGGCCCCAGCAGTCTCATGGCAGTCTGTGATTGCTCAATGCCTGCTGCCTCCCAAAACTAATCAGGGGGCTGTGGGGGAGGGCACTGCAATCCATTATAAGGAGCAAGCCATGTTGTTTCTGCTTTCCTCTCTGTTCTGAGAGAGCTCTCTGCTTGTCAGGTTGCATTTTATGCACACAAATCTATTACCAATTCCTTTCCTTCCTCATTTTTGTATATATATATATATATATATATATATATATATATAGAGAGAGAGAGAGAGAGAGAGAGAGAGAGAGAGAGAGAGAGAGAGAGAGAGAGAGATATGATGATGATTGATTGATGATGATTAGATAAGATATATATCGATACTATAGGCATTTAGATGTAGATAGATATTAGTTGTGTACAACATATAGAGAGAGATTAGATATTATATAGTAGGGGCGGGAAACCGGTAGAATCCGGTATCCGATAATGCCGGTACCGGGCGTACCGGCATTATCGGATTTGACCCGGTAATCCGGACCGGGTACCAGATTCCGGGGTACCGGATTTTTTTTGCATTGCAGCCATTTAAAAATGGCTGCAATGTAAAAAAACTGCCCCAGCAAAAAAGTTTTTTTTTAAAAAAAACCTCCCCGAGTCCAGGCTGCGCGGGTGGAAGGGGGGACACCCCCCACCCACCCTGCCCAGCCTGGATTTTTGTTTTTTAAAAAAGAGTAAAGAAAAGACCCAGAGGCGAGGCGAGGCGAGCCCACCCCCCAGCACCAGCGGCCGCGGC
>QEPC01006282.1:4467341-4498491 GCA_003113815.1 Sphenodon punctatus
CTAGGAGTTAGCTTAGTGATAGAGATAGCGTTAGTGATTTAGTTTTAGTGTTTGTAGGAGTAGGCCTGTATACTTATTAGATAATCCATTTAGTTCATAGCATTTAGAATAGTTAATAGCAGTTAGATTTAGTGTAGATATATATAATATTAGATAAAAAAATGAAATAAAAAAAAAACCATATAAAAAAAAACAAAAAAAACACCCATATAAAACCAAATAAAAAACCAAAAAAACATATAAAAAACAACAAAAACACCCATAACAAAACATTTCCCGAACGGCTGAACCCAAACCGAACGGCCGAACTGAACGGCTGAACCCGAACCCGGAGAACTAACCGAACTGCCGAACTGAACGGCCGAACCGAACGCAGCCGAACCGAACGGACGAACCCAAACCGCGAACTGTTCGCCCATCCCTAGGGTAAATAGGGTTAATAATAGAGCTAAAATGAATACCCACAAAAATGGGTCTACCCATCAAATTTTTGTACTTGAATTCAGTTGAAAAGATTGCTGCGGTAGGGCAGTGTTGCGGGCCCTTTAAGAGGAACAAGATGGCACCTAGCCCAGAGACAAAATGGCCACTGATGAAGGGCAGCTGGGCAAGGGTGTGGCAGAAATGAGCTGAGAACAAGTCAGAGTACTGAAGGAGGCTGCCAGAGGAGAAGCTGCTGAGAAGCTGGAGCTGCTAGAGAAGCAGGCCCTGGGCCTGGGTGAAGGAACCAAGAGCCTAGTGAGCAGCAAGGCTGCTGTTGGAGGCTGCAAAAACAGAACTGCTGGATAGTAGTGTGCTTCAAGAGATCTGAGGACAAAAGACCTTGCCAGCCAGAGGAGCCCAGAAGGAGCTGAAGTGCGATCCCCTGCTGCCACTGGAGACAAGGGCCCTCCACCCCCCAAATGGGGGTGGGGGGAGGTTGCCACGCCCCCTTTCCTCCTGGGGAATGGGCGTGGGAATTTCAGGGGGCAGTAAACCCCATGCGTTCAGCCTGGGCACCAATGGTTTGTGGCCCGGGCATCAGGTACCCGTGTGCGGGGCACCTGATTGGTCGCCATGGGGGCAGCCCCTCCCCTTTGCCTAGGAAGGGGAGGAGTCAAGATGCCACCCGTGCATCGGCAAAAGTATCATTCCAGCCTCAATCCTGTTAACGTGGGGAGGCCAGCCGCTATGGGGCGGCAGAAGAACAGCAGGCAAAGAAGCGCCCAGCAACTGCAGCAGAGGTGGAGCCCACGGCATCTGACCAGCAGCCTGCAATCAGGGGGGAGGTAAGTGAGGCACACACACCCTCCCTCAAGGGAAGAAATGCGGAGCTGCCTCCAGGCCTGCGAGGCCCTGGCGGCTTCGTTGCGAAGCAGGGGGGTGGAAGATAGGGGGGAGATAAACCCCTCGGGCAGCCGCAGGAGGTGTAAGGCCACACAAACCACCCCAGAGGAAGTCTGGAAGCAGGGGAGAAGGAACCTGAGCAGGCCGGCCAGGTGCAGGGAAAGACCCATTGTCCCCCGGCGCAGTACAGAGATGGAGGCTGTGTTGAGGCCTACCCCTCCTGGGCCCACAGACATGCAGGCACAGCCTTCGCAGGCACAAGGGACCAGGAGGGTGCTCTGAGTGCCCAAAGGGCCACTGCCCCTCAGGGAAGTGGTGAGCACTCGGCCTTCCAAACCAGAGGCCTTGTGGCAGCAAGCAGGGACCCGTGCAGGGCAACATCGACGGGCGGTGTCGGGGGGGGGGCGAGGGCCCAAACTTTGGCAGCACTGGGGGCCCCACCGGTTGGGGGCTCTCAGGGGACCGGGGACAGTTTTCATGTGCCAGCAGATTATGACAAGGGGGCAATGGAGGAGCCCCTGGTGGAGGCCAGTGGCGACGAAGGGGAGGTCGGAGACCGTGTGATGTAGGAGCAGATCCAGGAGTTGGAGAAGGAGCTTGATTGGCTGGCTGAAAAGAGGATGCATGCCCCACAGGACACAAGGGAGGACGTCTGGTGGTCTCAGGAAGGTAAGGAGAGTCAAACCCCCAAGGGTGGTTGCAGGAAAGGGGACAACCTATTAGGCGAGGCACACTGGCTGGCTAGCACTGACCACAGGCTGCAACAGCAGCTGGTGAAGGCTAGGACCCAAGGGGGCAACTGGGCAGGTCTGGGGACAATGTACCCCTCTAGAGCGCAACAAGCGCAACAAGAGCGGGAACAACCCCAGATAGCGAGTCAACGCTTGACACCACAGATGTTGTGGTGGAACAGCACATGGGTTAAGGTTACTCCAATCCCCCCACCATTGGGGTATCAACCTGTGGGTAGTGGCTTCCTGCCCAACATGGCATTCAGGCAAAGATGGGGACAGGACACAGCACAGCAGTTCAGCCTCAGTTACCTTCGACGCCACCCCTCCCGCCCCCCAGCCATCCCCAACCACCTATGGGCGGTGGTTATTCTGACTTATCCTCACCCATAGGCTAGCACCTTGCCTATGCCACCAGGGAGAAGATATGGAGGTACGAATATATATATTGGATGTCCCGACGCCAACTCAAACTGAACATGGCCAAGACTGAACTCCTCATTTTTCCTCCATCCCCCTCCTCTCCCTCTGACCTGACCATCTGCATTGATGGGGTCACCATCCGTCCTGTTCTCCGTGCCCGCAGCTTGGGCTTCATTTTTGACACGCACCTCTCCTTTAAACCTTACATTGACTCTGTGGCCAAATCCTGCCGATTCGCTCTCCTCAACATTGCCCGCATACGCCCCTTTCTATCTGTCTCCTCGGCCAAAATCCTTGTTCATGCCATGGTTATCTCTCGCCTCGACTACTGCAACCTCCTCCTTGCTGGCCTCCCTCGCTCCCACCTGTCCCCCCTTGTTGCGATCCAAAACTCTGCCGCCAAGATCATTCACTCTGCCCGTCGCTTCGACCATGTAACGCCTCTCCTCCTCTCCCTTCACTGGCTCCCCCTTCCTGAACGTATCCTGTTCAAACTCCTGGTTTTCACGTTCAAATCGCTCCATGACCAAGCTCCCCCTTACCTCTCGGACCTAATCGCCCTACGCACTCCTGCGCGCGCTCTCCGCTCTTCCTCTGTCCCCTCCCTCGCTCTCCCTCGTTTCTCCTGCTCGCCCAACCGCCTTCGTCCCTTCTCCCTCGCTGCCCCGCATGCCTGGAACTCCCTCCCTGCCGACATCCGCCTTGCCTCCTCCCTCCGCTCCTTCAAATCCCTCCTCAAGACCCACCTTTTCCATGCTGCCTTTCCCAATGCCCTCTAGTCTTTCCCCTTGCTCTTACTGTCAGCCCTCCTCTGCTGACTGCTGCTACCGACCACCTTGTAACCAAGCCAAGTACACGCACCTGAGACTTCGCATCCGCCTGAATGTTTGTTTGTCTTCTCCCATGTCTCTCCCGCTGTCCCCTCTCCTTGTCTCCCCCTCCTTGTCTTTTAGATTGTAAGCCACAGGTAGGGACCGCATCTGATTGTATGTTCTGTACAGCGCCAGGTTGCAACTGGCGCTTTATAAATGTTTAATAATAATAATAATAATAATAATAGACATCTTCGCCCTCCTATTCAGCGATCCAATTGTGGATCCTGCCAAGAAGGATGACACAAAGGAGAAGGAGAGGTTCAGAAGGCCCAAGGCAGACAGGAATTGGGCTAACTGGTCATCTGCCTTTTTGGTGTACTTGGGGGTGGTCCTGGAAGTTTTCCCGGAACGGGCAGTAAAGTTGTTAAAATATGCCGATATAGTGAAGAGGGCGTACGGGGTGGCCCCTCCAGGGGCGTGGCTTCAGTATGACGAGGCTTTTTGGCACAGGGCATCTTTTACGTCAGGATTACGGTGGGATCACCACACTCAGGACCTTTGGCTTGATTGCATGGTCGACACGACCAATGTGCCCATGACAGACAGTGGGCATGTGCTGATAAAAGGAGGAGTAACCCCAGCAAACGATCCTAACAGGGCTGATAGCAAATGGGGCGGGAGTGTCACCTGTTGGGAATACAACAGGAACAGGAGGTGCTCTAAGGGTAACTGTAAGTTCTGACATGCCTGTTCCGTGTGTGGAGGCACCCACTCTGTTTCAACATATTACAGGGGAAAGGCAGTGGGCAGTAGAAGGAACCAGCCAGGAATGGGACCGGGTTCAAGCAGCCAAGGTGGCCAGCAAGGGGCCGGGAAGGGAAAAGGGTCCAACCCCAATTGATGTAAAGAGACTGGAGAGAGCCCTGACCCGCTATCCAGATAGGGCAGAGGTTCAATATGTTATACAAGGTTTTGAGTTTGGATTCATTATCCTGGCAATTGATGTCACCCTGGGCCGTGAACCACCCAACCTGAAGTCGGTAAAGGGGATGGAGGAGGTAGTGAGGAACAAGATCAGGAAGGCGATAGCTGAGGGGCGAATAGCAGGCCCATTTGACGATCCCCCCTTCGAAGAATTTATGGAATCCCCTTTAGGGATAGTGCCAAAAAAGGCACCAGGAGAGTTTCGGCTCATCCACCACCTGTCATACCCGAAGGGGCGTTTGGTAAATGATGCCATCCCAAAGGACCTGTCCACAGTGCGGTACACTTCATTCGACCAGGTCATAGAACAAGTAAGGACATTTGTAAAGGGGACCCATTTAGCTAAATGCAATGTGAAATCTGCATTCCGACTCCTGCCAGTTCATCCGAATAGCTTTCACCTCTTGGGAATGAAGTTTGAGGGTGTCTACTACTATGACAGGGATATGCCCATGGGCAGTTCTATTTCCTGCTCAGCATTTGAGCACTTTAGCTCATTGGTGGAGTGGGTTTTTAGGCAGCTCATGGAAAACGGGGACGTCTCGAAATATCTAGACGATTTTTTGATAATAGCACCACCAACCCTGGGAATATGTGAGCAGTTACTGAGCGAATTTCAACATTTAGTGGACCATTTGGGTCTTCCACTAGCCCCTGAAAAAACTGAAGGGCCAACCACTGGGCTTATTTACTTGGGGATCGCGATAGACATGGAGCGCATGCTTTCATGTCTACCGGGGGATAAGCTGGAGGCACTTAAGGAAAAGTTAAAAGCATGCAGGGCAGCCAAAAAAAGTCATGTTACGCACAATACAGTCGCTCGTGGGTAGCTTAAATTTCGCCTGCAGAGTTGTCACACCAGGGTGGGCATTCCTGTCTAGACTGTACACACCACTGACTGGGACACCCCCACCCCCCAACCATGTCAGGGTAACCCAGGAGATAAAAGACGATTTATTGACTTGGGCAACTTTCCTTGAAAACTTTAATGAGGTAAGCTTCTGGCGAGACAAAATTAAAGAAGGGGCACAGCTCCAGGTGCATTCTGATTTGGCAGGAGGGGTGGGCTTTGGGGTGTACTTCAACGGGCGCTAGTGCGCAGCCCCGTGGCCTCTCTCCTGGACGGAATCCGGGGTGACACGAGATTTGACCTTCCTGGAGCTGTTCCCCATAGTCCTGGCAGTACAGCCTTGGTCAAACAAATTTGCCAATAAGACAGTAGTATCCTGGTGCAATAACCTGGCAATGGTTCATGTTATCAATTCCATGTCCTCTAGGTCCCCAAGGGTGATGCGATTGGTAAGGGCAATGGTTTTCAATTGCCTCAAACACAACATACTTTTTACAGCATGTCACGTTCCCAGGATAGATAATACCATTGCCAACATGCTCTCTCGATTACAGATGGAGCGATTCCGGGAGTTAGCACCGGAGGTGGCATCCAACCCAGAGATTCTTCCCCAGAGGCTATGGAGCCTTGGAGAATAGAGATTCGGAGGATTGTGCAGGGATCTCTGGCCCTTCGTACCCAGGCAGTCTATAACCAGGCTTTCAGGGAACTCCAGGAATTTAGGCGGGGAAAAGGCTGGGGGCTTGTTTTTCCCATCCAGGAGGATGAGATGCTACAATTTATACTGCATTTACGAGAGAGAGGTTTAGCAGGCAGGACTTTAGCAGGGAAGGTGGCTGCTCTGGCTTTCATGAGCCGACTGTATGGGTACCCCCCCACCTGACAAGGGTTTCTTTGCAAGGCATATGGTTGAGAGTTGGGCACGGGAAAAAGAACAACAGACCGACAAGAGGGCCCCCATTTCTCTCCCGGTGCTATGAGCTTTGTGTGAGGCACTGCCTGAGATTTGTTTTAATCATTACAAAACGTTGCTGTTTTCCACCGTTTTCAAAGTTATGTTTTTTGGGGCGTTCAGAATAAGTGAGGTGGCAGTCGAAGGGAAATATGACCAGTCAGGGAGGGCTTTGATGTTGCAAGACATCTGGATTCGCTTAGGGTTACTAACGATCAGGTTTTGACGCTCTAAGACCAATTAAAAAGGGCGGGGACAGATTGTCACTTTGAACTCGACTGGTGCGCAGGACATCTGCCTGGTCCTGGCAGTTGAAAGATACCTCCAAGCCTGCCTCTTGGGGCCAGGGAACTTGTTTATTCATGGGAACGGCACACCACTCACGTGTTACCAGTTCACAGGGGTGTTTAGGGAAGCACTAAAGGTAATAGGACTGCCTATAGACAGGTATGGAACACACTCGTTCAGGATAGGGGCTGCGATGACGGCTGCTGCTGCAGGCTTGTCAGAAAGAGACATTAGGGCCATTGGAAGGTGGTGTTCACGGGCCTCCTGGGGATACATCCAACCACAAATTACGAACTAACAACTTGTTTTTGCATTTATTCAGGATATAGACACCATCCGGGAAATAAGACGGTGGTGTGGATTGTCGGCCACAGCTTGGTTCGCCAGGCTGGTGAGGCGGCAAAGCAGTCCCAAGGGGGAATGCAACTTGGGCTGACAAACAGGGTGAAGTTAAGGTGGATGGGCCACGGGGGTATGAAGTGGGACCAATTAGTTCCGATGCTGTCCCGCATGCAAAACCAGGAGCCCCTGAATACCATCATCGTTCATTTAGGAGAGAACGACCTAAGGGTCGTAACTAGTGTAAGCCTAGTAGTACGAATTAAGTCACAGCTACCATTAATTAAGGGTTTTTCCCGGGGGTTAGGATTTTGTGGACGCACCTGGTCCCATGCCTTACATGGGGGGAGGGAACGCCCACCCTAAGAAAATAGATAAGGCTAGGAGGAGTGTAAACTGGGAGATTAACAAGTGGTGGTTGGGTTTAGGTGGTGGCTGCGTGCGGCACATACAAATTACTTATGCATGGCCAGAGCTGTTTTTGAGGGATGATATATTTGTTTATTGTTGGGCCGTAGCCATAACAAAATCGGCATAAACTTCTTACAAAATTCCAAAACTAGAATACAGAATACCAGTACCAAATACACAAAACCACCAATAATAAATACTTGTAGGCCAAAACCAGAGTCGGAATACAATAAAACATATAAAAACCTTAAATGGCGAAATTAAGCCATAATGTAGTAAATCTAAACCCAACTTGCTTGAGTTCAACCCCAGACTATTGAGCATCCAAATAAACATGTCTAATACCAATAACTATTTGGCAAAAACTTGCCACTGCCCGGGATAGTTCCGAATCATTTGGAGTTTTTGAGGGATGGGGTTCACTTGTCCCCAGAGGGGAACACTTTGCATCTAGCTAGTGTCAGGGAATAATTTGAACCCTATAGATTAACTCCATTTTAAATAGCCACATTGCCTTAGCCAGAGTAGAGAGCCACTTTAACATGGCTTACAGAGATGTATGCTGGGTAAAATCATACCAGACCTCTGATCCAGAGACAGAAATGCTAGCTGCTTGCTTTAGTTCTTTCCCATAATAAAGTTGTCCTTAGAATATAGGCCCTGAGACACTAGGATGCCTTTCCTCCTTCTCTCACATAGATAACACAGTTATAGCCTTGTAGTGATAAAGCAGGTGCAACTTTCTAGTTAGAACAGAATGAATAGTTCTCAGACACTCTTAAATGTAAACGTGGTTGACTCATTTTTGGTTGTATTGTTTTGGGAACGTGTACTCTTTAAGTATGTAAACACCTTGCTAACTACTGAGTTTTCTGTATTTTTCCATTGTTGTACCATGTCACTTGAGTGACACCTTTGTTTATACCAAAACCCTATAACCATCTTGGTGTAATGGGAGGGGTCAGAGAACTCTCTGATGAACCCTGTGTGGTGATGCGTGGTTCTCTCCCTCTCAGCTGAAAGGTAAACAAACAATAAAGAAGCTCTATCAGATTTCAACCAATAGTGTAAGTATAAGTTTTTCCATGACAGTTGAGAGGGTGAAGAAGGCAGGAGGAGGTGGGCAGAGCAGAGGAGGAGCAGGTTCCAGAGGCACTGGCATAGGTTTCAGTCATTGGCACCCCAACATCTGTAGTGGCATACATGGGGGAGAATAGGTGCAGAGTTCTGCTTTTATGAGCATTTTCAGTGACTTGAGGCTAGAGACTGCAGCACACACAGTCACACACAAAGAGCACTGAGCCAACCTACAAGCTACACAAGATCTAGCCTTGGTGGAGCTGTGCAGCTTGGCAGAAGCTTATATTTGCTTCCCAATGCCCTGTCCTAGCCTCCCTGATTGCAGTGTTTGGGTACTGACAAGTTGGAAGCCTGGGCAGCATCAGCAATGAGCCTATACTAGGGATTCTCTTATGTTTGTCACAGTGCTGTGGTACAAGATGGGTTTGTGATGTCAACTGGCCAGAAGTAATGTCAATCAAGTATCCTCATTCTGTGCTGTGCCCACCCCAACACACACACCCTGCTTGTTACTGGGAAGCTGGAAGCATCTGCTTCGGAAAGAGCCAATAAGAGAATCTCTTATGTCCTCTGTTGCAGTGCTGCAGGGTGTGTTGGGATGCCAGTTGGACAGCTTGAATAGGTCAATCATGTCTCTTGATTGCTGGGATGCTTCCCCCTCCCCTCTGCCTTGCTTCCTGAAGTCCCGTTTATATCCTGAAATTTTTGTTTTTGTCCCAAAACTTTCAGGACTTGTATTTGCATGTCTTCTGTTAAAATCACAAATGTTCAATTGCTTATAAAATTTGGGACCTTTTACTCAATCATTCTGAAATTTCAGCAGGGATGATCCCTTGGGTAAGAGGTACAATGAGTCCAAATTTCATTCGTATAGGATGAAAACCAAAGATTTTAGTGCTGGAAATGTGTGCAAAAACCACAAAATGTAAATTGGTTATAAAAGTGGGACTCATTATCCAATAATTATTAAACTTGTCAGGACCGATCCCCTGTCTGAGGGGTACAGGCAGTCCAAATTTCATCCACATTGGACAAGGAGAATAGATGTTACAGCCAGAAATGCATCATAATGATGCATATAAAATGAGTACCCTTAATCCAATCTTTCTGAAAATTTGGAAGGCATGGTTCCCTTGGTAAGTGGTACATGCCCTCCAAATTTCATGTAAATTGGACAAGAACCAAAAAAGTTACAGCCTGATATTTATGCCCCAAAACGTAAAAAAAATAATTGCAGCATTTTCATTTATATTCCAAAATTTCTTTATTACATTTTTCATTTTTGTTTTTCTGGTATTAATAACAACAACAAAAAGTTGTTGTTAATACCAGAAAAACAAAAACAAAATGGACACCCGTATCTCCAAGTGTCTTACCTAGTTCATTCATTGTGGCTGTGTTGGAGTTTGTTACAGTGTGAAGCTCCATGTGGGAACTGACAGGCTTGGCTAAACAAACCGCTTGGGCTCAATTCTTAGTGTGCTACAAGGCAACTCCTCCTTGCACGCTGGACAACTTGCATGGCATCTTGTGGGTTCCCAGACAAACTGACATACGATGTCCCTGTGGTCAATCATGGGTTCTAGAATTTTTTGAGACAGATCCACAAAGTTGAATTAAAAGCTTAATGATTGATAGGATTCTTTACTGCTGCTGCCTACCTGTTAAAATGGAAGGAACCGAGTACTATATAAACAATTGTAAAATTGAATGGCATCATGAAGAAGGGCCCTGTGTGGCCTGAAAGGTTGTATACTCTCACCAGTGTTGGTCCAACAAAAGCAATCAGCTGAACAACTTTGTTGAATTTGAGACCAACACAGCAGGTACATAGTTCTAGACTATGGGTATTTTCAGATGTGACGAGATCACAGTGAACCACAGTGAATACCCACCTGTGTTCACTGTGCCCTGCACGTCTGTTCGGCAGCCGCCAGATGTTCGCCACACTGAACACCCACATGGGGTCAATTTCAACCAACGTTCCCGGGCTCCCGGCGGAAGAATCTGCCGAAGCGTGGTGAAAGTGATTCCAGGCGGGCATCAATAAAAAGTAACATCTGGTCGGCTATCAAGGTCCGGAATCCCCAGCGGGATTCCGGGCCATGGTTAACTTGGCCAGACGCTGCGGCGGCATTGGCCTCGCCACCCGCCCGTCTCCCCGGAGGGCGGGCAGCAAGGCAGCGTGGAGAGGGCGGGGCTGTGCGGCCGCATGTTGCACCGCGCGGCCCTGCCCCCTCCCTGATTCCCCGCCGGGATCCCCGGCACGTCTGTTTGTCATGCCTGGGTGATCCCGGCGGGGAATCTCTGGGTTGTTTTCGGGACGGGCGAAGCCGCCCCGTCACGTCTGAAAACACCCTATGAATGGGACATGTAATTTTAAGGTGACATATGTGCTTCTATTATGCCATTGTCCTGTTATGTTATGTATGTTTAAATACATGTTTTATACTCCTCCTCCATAGATACCATAGATATGGCCTACCTTATCCTAGTGTCTCCAGTCTCCCTTCATGGCCTGGGACCCTGAGCAATTGCATTGCTTGCTCCCTATGACAAAATTGGCTCTTATAGTGTCTGTACTTAATCCACTCTGAAAAGGCAGAAAAACAGAAAACCATTGCCTGTTTTGGTGTGGCGCTTGTGAAATGATGTAGATATGTGCTCTGTTTTTTCACCATTCCCCTATTCTAACAAATCAGAGAGGGTTCTGAACCAAACCACCTAATCAAAAACCCCATGTCTGGGTCAGAGTTTAGAGCTCTGAACCTCGCTAGAACCAGCCAAATCTAGACACCCCACATGTTGGCAAAGCTCTGAATGTCAAAACCTTGTATTCAGAAGGGTTTATCTGCTCCTGCTGTTTATTCCTCACCCCAGGTTATAATCCTTGGTCCTGCAGCTTCCTGTTTGGTTGTGGAAGGCAGGATTAAGGTGTCTCAAACAGTGCATTAGATCATCAGGAGGGGAATAAGCAGCAAGATCTTGGGATTCATTCATCTGCGGAAGCAATAAATTCCTCTGATGTGGGGGCATGGAAAGAGGATGCCTGCAAGCATGGACATAGCTTATTTTTTACATTTGAGGGGGCTAAAATATGGGGAGCCAGAAGCACTGCTTGGTTTAGGAAACAAAGGATTTAAGAGCTCTAAGAAATCAAGGAACACACAAAGCTGGGTAATTAATTATCCTGTGATTTATTTCTGAAAATGGGACATAGTTTAGTGATGAGAAATATAGCTTTAAGCTCAGCAAATCAAAACTTAGCAAATTCCACAAACCTGGATCTCAGAAGCCCTTTCCCCCAGAAGAGAAACTGTGTCCAACTTGGCAAAAGTAGAATGAATGATGAGGGGAAAGACTGAAGCTCAGAATAGATAAAGAGATGGTCAGAGAATACTTAAATGAATTCAAGTCTTCAGGGCCAGATGAATTATATTCTAGGGTCCTGAAAGAACTTTCTGATGCACTCTCAGAACCTACGTATGTCATTTTTGAGAACTCTTGGGAAATGGGTGAGATGCCAGAAGACTGGAGATTGGCAAATGTTGCCCGTTTTCAAAAAAGGAAAGAAGGAGAATCTGGAAAACTATAGGCTAGTGAGCCTCACATCGATACCTGGAAAGATACTACATTATAAATCAGTCAATGGCCCTTTTCACACAAGACGCCCCCACCCATCTCCATGCAGTTTCGCGTGCCCATGTGAATTCTGTGGGGGATGGGTGGGAGTACGTGCGTACTCCCCCACTACACCCACCTCCACCCATCTTGACCCATCACCCACACACGGAGCAATGGGCTCCAATGCCCGATGCGCCATGGGTGGAGATGGGCAGAGGTGGGCGTGCGCCCATGGGAACAGGTGCACACCCACCTCCACCCATCGTGGCTGCACACCCATCCCCCCACCCACTGTGCTCCATTTAAAAAGGGCCAATCTGTAAGCATCTAGAAAACAATGCACTGATTTTACTAGAAGCCAGCATGGATTTGTCAAGAATAAGTCATGCCAGACTAATCTTATCTCCTTTTCTGATTGAGTTACTAGTTTAGTGGATCATGGAAATGCCATGAATGTAATATATCTTGATTGCAGCAAAGCATTTGACAGAGTCCCCTGTGGTATCCTCGTTGAAAAGTTGGTAAAATGTGAGCTATATGATACTACCATTACGTGGATTTACAGCTGGCTGAAGAACCATACTCAAGAGTGCTCATCAATGGCTCCTCATCAATCTGTACGGAGGTATGGAGTGGGGTGCCGCAGGGCTCTGTCCTGGGCCCGGTACTGTTCAACATCTTTATTAGTGACTTGGATGAAGGAGTAGAGGGAACACTTATCAAATTTGCAGATGAGGCAAAACTGAGGCCCTTTTCAAATGGGCTGCAGTTGGTGGGGGGATGGGTGTGCGCCAACAATGGGTGGAAGTAGGTGTGCACTCGTTCCCACCCAGAAATCTGGGTGTTTGTGCATGGGTACCGCCTGTGTAAATCCTGCAGGGGTGGGTGAGTGTACTCCCGTGCAGACGCATGCACACCCACCCCTGCAGGATTTACACAGGCGGGGAGGAAGAACTTCTACCTCACCATCACAGACAAGGAGCCTGTTTTTCCTTTGGAAGCCATCATTGCCGCAGCGGTGGTGGTTATTCTCACCCTAACCTTTGGAATTGTTGCTTGAGGAGAAAAAGTATTTAAGTGCTTCAGAAAAACAAGTGGGACATTGAGTGAAACCGCTCTGTGAGTATCTATCTGGAGGCGGACCCCTATAAAAACAGCTTCACGTGAATGTATTTTCTAATGCCCTTTTAAAATGTATTTTATTGATTTTATGAGTTTTAACAAGTGTCACTTTATATTAAAAATTGTTTATTTTATTACTGTTGTAAGCCGCCCCGAGATGCCATTCAAGCAGGAGGGTGTGGGATATAAGTGTATAGAAATAAATAAAAATTTAGTCTGCCGTTTTAAAAGAATGTACGACTGGCTATAATGCGCGAGAAGTCTTGTCTAAACCCCGCCCGTGGGATTTTTACACGCTGTGAGTGCCCCGCGCACATCTAAAAGCGGCCTAGGACTTGCTCTCTGTTGCCTCTGAGGGCAAGACTAGAAATGATGGGCTTAAATTACAAGGAAGCAGATTTCAGTTAAACATTAGGAAGAACTTCCTAACGGTAAGAGCTGTTTGACAGTGGAACAAATTACCTAGGGAGGGGGTGGGCTCTCCTTCGCTGGAGTTTTCAAACAGAGGCTGGACGGCTATCTGTCAGGGGTGCTGTCGCTGCAGATTTCCTGTAGGGGGTTGGACTAGATGTCCTCTGAGGTCATTTCCAGGTCTATGATTCTAGTGAAAATGCTAATAGTTTTCTTTTGCAACAATATGGATAAAAGTGGTGTGAGTGGTTTGAGGGAAGAGGAACACATCCAATATGGGGTAGGAAAGAAAACCCATCAGATACATGTGCTGGAGCCACTGGACAATAGTGATCATAATAAGGGCTACGAATTTGTCACGGTGGTGACAAAAGTCACGTTTTTAGTGACTTTTGAGATCTTCCCGTAACTTCTGTGATTTTCCCACGTTTTTTGAGATTTTCCACAAACCGAAGAGCAGAACCAGCAAGAAGCTGGCGAGAAGAGCACGCTCAATGGCGCTAAGAAGATCCACGGTATCTCCCTAGAGCTCTAAACCCCTCCCTGGCTCTGGAGTCGCGGCGGCACGGCAAGCCGGTGAGAATAGCATGCTGGGCACCACTGGATAAAGCCACGGCCTCTTCCTGGAGCTCCAAACCCCTCCTCAGTGTTGTTTCTTGTGGAGGGCGGAGCCTTGGGTGTGGTCAAGTGGCAGCGCAGCATGGTGTGGCGACGGGATCGGAGGCAGAGAACGTTACCGTTGTCAGAACTTCAAGAGGCGCCCAGGAGGAGACGGCACCATTTCCTCGACCTTTATCTCCTGCTTGGGTTTACAATCTAAACCTGGGGCTTTCAAAGGGCTTTACAATCCCTGCGCTTACAATCTAAGGGGTGGATGGTGTTTTCCTCCTTCTTCTATTCTGTGCTGGGTCGGTTACAATCTGTGCTAAGGGGGCACAATCTGTGCTAGGGGGATTACAATCTAATCCCTGGGTTTACAATCTAAAGGGGAGGGGGGTGTTACAATATTTATACAACACTGAATAAACATTTTTTTTAAATTGCCCGTGAGTTTTCTGCGACTTTTTCTCATTCCTGCCATGACCAACTCATTACTTTTAAAGAAAATTTCCAAGACAAATTCGTAGCCTTAATCATAATATAATCCAATTTGACATACTCACAGGAGGGAAAATGCCAAATAAAACCTCTGCGGTAACATATAACTTTAGAAAGGGGAACTATGTAAAAATGAGGAAACTAGTTAGAGGGAAACGTAAAGGAGCAGTTGCAAGAATTAAATGTCTACAGGCAGCGTGGAGACTATTTTAAAACACCATCTTGAAAGCTCAGATTAAATGTATTCCACAAATTAAAAAAGGTAGAAAGAGGACCAAATGTCTGCCTGTGTGGCTAAATGGTGAGGTGAAAGAGGCTACGGGAGCCAAAAAGGCATCCTTTAAAAAATGGAAAGAGAGTCCCAAAGAGGTAAATAGGGAAGAGCATAAGCACTGCCAAAGTAGATGTAAAAGGTTAATAAGGCAGGCGGCCAAAAAGGAATTTGAGGAGCAACTTTCTAAAGATGCTAAAACTAATAATAAAAACTTTTTCAAGTACATCAGAAGCAGGAAGTCTGCTAGAGAGTCAGTTGGACCGTTAGATGACCAGGGGGTGAAAGGGGTGCTTAGGGAGGAAAAGGACATTGCAGAGAAGCTGAATGAGTTCTTTGCTTTGGTCTTCACTGCAGAGGATGTTGGGGAGATACCCACACCTGAACCTTACTTTGTAAGTGATGAATTGGAAGAGCTGTCACAACTCAACGTGACTCTGGAGGAGGTTCTAGAGCAAATTGACAAACTAAATACTAACAAATCACCAGGGTCAGATGGTATTCACCCCAGAGTTCTGAAGGAACTCAAATATTAAATTGCAAACCTACTGTTAGTAATTTGTAACCTATTGCTAAAATCTGCCACTGTACCTAAGGACTGGAGGGTGGCAAATGTAACCCCAATATTTAAAAAGGGATGCAGAGGTGATCCTGGAAACTACAGACCAGTAAGCTTGACGTCTGTGCCAGGCAAAATGGTGGAAACTATCACTAAGAACAGAATCGCTGGACATGTTGATAAACATGGCTTAATGAGGAAGAGTCAACGTGGATTTAGCAAAGGTAAGTCATGCCTCACTAATCTGTTGGAATTCTTTGAGGGTGTAAATAAGCATGTGGACAAGGGAGACCCAGTAGATATAGTGTACCTGGATTTCCAGAAAGCGTTTGATAAGGGCCCACATAAAAGACTCTTGAGAAAATTAAAAAGTCATGGGAGAGGAGGTAGTGTCTTACTATGGATCGGTAACTGGTTAAAGGATAGGAAGCAAAGAGTAGGACTGACTAGTCAGTTTTCACAATGGAGAGATGTAAAAAGTGGTGTGCCCCAGGGATCTGTATTGGGACCAGTGCTGTTTAATATATTCATTAATGATCTGGAAAAGGGCATTAAGAGTGAGGTGATCAAATTTGCAGATGACACCAAGTTATTCAAGGTAGTTAAAACTCTGTTAAGACTGTGAAGAACTGCTACAGGATCTTACAAGACTGGTGCCTGGGCATCTACGTAACAGATGAGATTTAATGTGGACAAGTGCAAAGTGATGCACATAGGGGGAAAAAAATCCAACTATGAGTACAATGCTGGGTACTAAGCTAGGAGTTACCACTCAGGAAAAGGATCCGGGAGTAATTGTGGACAATACACTGAAATCCTCAGCCCAGTGTGCAGCAGCAGTCAAAAAAGCAAACAGAATGTTAGGAGTTATTCGCAAATGGATAGAGAATAAAACTAAAGATGTCATAATGCCTCTATACAAAACAATGCTGCGACCGCACCTGGAATATTGTGTACAGTTCTGGTCACCCCATCTCAAAAAAGACATAGCTGAACTAGAAAAGGTACATAGAAGGGCAAATGAGAATGATAAAGGGTATGGAAAGGCTTCTGTACAAAGAGAGGCTTGACAAGCTGGGTCTCTTCAGCTTAGAGAAGAGAAGACTGAGAGGGGACACAATAGAGGTTTATAAAATCTTGAGTGGTTTGGAACGAGTAGATAGGGAACGGTTATTTACCCTCTCAGATAGTACTAGAACTAGGGGACACGCCATGAAACTAGCTGTCGGCAGATTTAAAACAAATAAAAAGAAGTAACTTTTTTCATTCAACACATAATTAACTTATGGAATTTGTTACCAGAGGATGTTGTCAAGGTCAGTAGTAGAGCTGGGTTTAAAAAAGGACTGGATAAGTTCTTGGAGAGTAGGTCCATTAATGGCTATTAACCAAGTAGCTTATGGGATGAACTTCTTACTGTTGGGATCTAGGAGTGAACAACGGGGAATGGACTGCCCGTTGTAATTGTTGGTTCTTCTCCCATGCGATTAGGTTTGGCCACTGTTGGAGGACAGGATGCTGGGTTTGATGGACCATTGGTTTGACGCAGTATGGCACTACTTGTGTTCTTACATGGACAGAGTGGGCGATTGTGTCCTTTTCTTATACTTTGGCTGCATTGGTGCAGTTTGTTTTATGTGATCCCTTTCCAGTGCCTGGATCTGTCCCTGTATCCAGTTCCTACCCCCAAGCACTGGAAGACTGAATTCAAGGTAAGGGAGTAAAAATGAGGGGATGCATAAAAGGATGAGGGACAGATGCATGGCACGCATCTATGATCTGTACAGTCCTGTCCCCAAGCGCACCCTCAATAACCAACTTCTGCGCAGTCATTACTAAGAGCTTGTACGCATTTTTAAAGTGGCGCCCTGTGAAGGAAAAGGTTCCCCACTCCTGCTTTTAGGGGATGAGGAATACTAATTCCTACAGCTGTCAGTGCAAGTGCTGCTCAAGGATTGTACTACCAGTAGAGAATGGTACCAGATCTGCTGCCTCCAGGGTAAGGCAGCAAACTCCCATGCTTGATTGGAGTTGGGAGAAAGCCTTCTGAATCCTCACTGATTAGCGTTTCAGTGGGGGAACCAGGAACACTACCTTCCAAAAGCCCAGCCCTCAGCTGGAGCTTCCACTAAGCAAAGTATTTTCACTGTCTGAAACCGGTTTTTGCAATCTTTGTGGCTTTTTTTCTCACTTACATGACTTACCTGGAAGGTCTACTGAAACAACCAGCCAGGTCTCCTTGAGAGAGAATGTGCAAGGAAGGAAAGCTGAACTCAGACTTGATGAAGAAGGGACTGGAGATACATAGCATGTTAGGGTGACTTTACTGCATACCCTGCATGCACCCCAACATTTTCCACGTGTGCTTTCAGAACCTGGATACAGCAGATAGATGATGTTACAGGCTCAATTTGACCAAACTGTCCAAGGAAGCAAAAATAACATATTTCTACTTCCACCCCCTCTCACCATGACCCCTGCAGTCCCACGTCCCCCATCCCAGGCTGCCTGCCCTCTTCCTCCCATTGTGCCGCAAGCTCTCTTCCTGCAGCAGCTCCTCCACCCAGCTCCTGTACTGATTCCCTGACTCAGGGCTCCTTCTTCCTTCCCCAGCACACTAGGAAAGGGCATGCTAAACTCTCCTCCATCCCACGCTTCCTGCTGCGCATAGCAGCAGTATTCAGGGAAAGCAGCCTCCTGCTGAGCCACCTCTCCGCTGCCCCACGAGGAGAGTGTTAAATTACCCAAGGAGCGTGCCATGACTGTCCTTCCTCCCACACTGAGCTAAGCAGTCAGGGCTGCTGCCTGGGACCTTTTAGTGGCATAGCAAGGCTATGACAGGCCTGCGCTCATCTGCCAATTATGGGCCCACATAAGGACAAGGGGGCAGGGTGTCCTGCAGTAGCATCCCTCCCCAGGGGCCCCTGGCCAGCCTTGGACTCCCCCTGCCTGCTCCTGGAGTGGCAACAACCCTGCCAGGAAGGAAGTTTTAAGAGTGGTCAGGGACGAGACGAGCACTCCACTTTGCCCACTCTGAAAATTGCCTTCTTAGCAGGGCCTTTTGCAAGCCACCTGAGCACCGCTAGGAAATTTTCACAGTAGGCAGGGGCCTTTCTTTCTCCTCTGCCCACTCTGAACATTTCTTAGCTTCTGGGCTCAATTGAGTCCCCTTGCTCCATGCCTTCCTCAGTCAGAGGACAGAAGCAGTAGAAGGTGCTCCCCCTGCTGGGTAGGCAAGATTAAGCCACAGATACAGACAAGAGGGAAATGGCTGCCACATTGCTGAAAGAAGGGATCTTGGTGGAGGGTAGGAGAGACAGCTGGGGCGAAGGCGAATCTGGGAGAGTTTGCAAGGTGAGTCTGAGGGGCTTATCCCCACCCAGACTCCGCTCATGCCTGCAAGCTTTGCTGTGCTAGGCAGCACAGCCGCAAAAGGAAGCAAGCATGACCTGGTGGAGGGGACAGATCCAGATTAGTAGGAAAAATTTTGCCTCAGAAGCAAGAGCAGGTTCCATTGGGAAATATCAACCTTTCTGGAGGAGGAAATCTACTGACATTTTTTACAGTTTCTGTGACTTTCTGCTATTTCCCACCATCTTGATAGTTTCCAGTCGTTTCTGATCATTTCCGGTGGTTTCTGGTAATTTTCTGTAATTTCTGGTCATTTTCAATATTACTGATAATACCATAAATTACCCAAAATACCAATAATAATTAATACCGGAAATTACAGAAAACTACCAAAATGGCAGAAAATAGTGGAAAAATCACAAAAAATGTTGAAAATGCAGGTTGATTTCCTCCTCGCATGAATGAAGGCAAAAAAAAATCTGTTTCTGTTGGAAACAGCATTAATTTCAGCTCTAAAAATTCCTCTAGCTGAGCTCCTATTGAGCACCAGCCAGAGGTGGATTAAGAATCCTTGGGGCCCTGGATCCAAGGTTCATTGCCATGACCACCCCCCCTCAATAATGCTGCACCACTCTCTTCACGTCTCTGGGTGTTTTCAGATGGACAGCAGCTCCTCTCCAGGTGACCTGTCCGTTGAAAGGCAGCTGGCCAGATTTGCACGCAGAGCAGGCTCTGCCTGATTTGGGGCAGTCCTGCCACTGGTACTCTGGAATATCCCAGAACGCCACTGGCAGAGTGAGCCAGCCAAACCTGGGGCACCGGCCCAAGGTGGAGCAGCGGTTCGTCTGGTGCGTGTACCCATGTGGCTGCTCTGCTTCCAGCCAGGCATTGCCCTGATCAACACCATAGAATTGCGGACCCTCTAGTCCAGAACTCTATGGTGTGTGTGGAGGGCGGGGCGGCTGGGGAACCTGCTGGGTCTGTTTAAGCCTGACCGTGGTGGGGCTGGATGAAGGCAGATGTGGGGGTGTGCCCCCGGAAGTGCTCCGGGGGTGGCCCCACGTCCATCTGAAAACCCCCTCTGTGGCAATGATGACAACGATCCTCTGACAGCCAATAGTACAGTCTGGTCTGACTGCGCTGCGCCTGCAGAACGACAGCTGCAGTGGTATTGTTTATTTAAATTTATACACAGCCCTTCAGGGTGTCTTATTTATTTATTTATTCAAACTTATACACAGGGCTCAGGGCGGCTTACAATAAGAAGACAATAATAAAAATCTGTATAATAATAAAACCGTACAGCACTCCCTCCCTCCCCTCAAAATTCCCACCCTCCCTCCAAACCTACCCAGTTACCCAACCAACCCTCATCCCTGCCCGCCAAATGCTCTTCCAAATAAAAAGGTTTTGTACCGCGTCTGGAAGATGCTCAGGCTCAATTGAACCTCCTGGAGAAGGGAATTCCATAAAGCTGGGGCAGCAACCGAGAACGTCCTCCTGAGCACCCCCGTCCTGCGGACAAGGGTAATAGATGGAACCTGCAAGAGGGTGACCCTGACCCGACTGTAGGGGCTTCGATGGAACATGGTAGGACAGGCGGCCTCAGACCCAGACTGTGTAGGATTTTAAAGGTCAATCCCAGCACCTTGAATTGTGCCCGGAAAGCTATAGGTAGCCAGTGCAGACTCTGGAGCACCGGTGTAATGTGCTCCCGGCAACTTGCCCCTGAAAGGAGCCGAACCAGCGCATTCTGCACCAGCTGCCAAACAGTCCTCAAGAGCAACCCCACTTAGAGCGCATTACAGTAATCTAGCCTCGAGGTGACGAAAGCACGGATGACAGTGGCCGGATCTGAGTCTGAAAGAAAAGACCGCAGGCTTCGTACCAGATGGAGATGGTGAAAAGCGCTCCTGGCCACCACCACAACCTGAAAATCCAGGTGCATTTCTATTGTTATTAAGTATTTATATAGTGCCAACAATGTACCTGGCACTGTACAATCATTAATTATAGAAAGGTCTCTACCTCAGTGGGCTTACAATCTAGGAGCAGTAGCTTCCAAATGGGTAGAATTTCAGGTGCTATTATTAACTATTGCGGGGGTGGGGTGGGGGCCAAGGCCACCTGCCACCAGCTGTTTCTCCCACTGGAATACTACCAGGTAGCAGGACTACTGCTGCCCTTTCTGGGCTTTGAATCTGGCATTAGCAGAAATCTGGCCCCTCTGTTTAGGCTTTTAGATTGCGCTGCTGGTTTTCAGGGCCTTAGCATTCTTTGAGACCTGCTTCTGGAATCTCGCCCTGCTGGCTGTCTGCACTCAGAGACCACCCACCGTATAGAGAATGATTCTGCCTTCATGACGTAAGTTGGCAGGCAATCGGGCCTTTCAGTGAGGAACTTGCTGTCTCCAGATATTCATCTCAATTCCTCCCTGTTCACCTTCAAAAAGTGCCTGAAGACTTGTTTATTCTCCAGATACTTTTCCAGGATCCACTGTTGGTTTGCCTGAATATAATTTTCTCTCCCCTTTTCCCTTTTAATGTCAAAGCTGTTTTTAACTGAATTGTAAATGGAGTTTAGGGGTTGTTTTTTTTTTTTTAAAATTGAATTTAATTGTATTTTGTGAAGTGGCCCAAGTGCCATAGTCGGCGGGAGAACTATATAACCCAAATAATTTTATTTTATTTTATTTTATTTATTTATTTATTTATTTATAGGTATGTAAATCTATTTGTAAAACCTGATGCAAACCAAAATCCCAGTATAAGGTGATCTGTCTCCAGAACTGCTTCCAAACACAGCATACTCCAGGAGACTTCAGCTGTTGTTTAATTTGTGCATTTTAAAAACAGCATACAGTTTTTCACCCTTGGGTAAGATCAGAGGTTTTTAAACATGAGATTTACAATTGTGTACCAGCATAGGGCAGAAGGGGGTGGGGATCCATGCCCTCCTCTACCTGAAGGGCATCAAATTTTAGAAGTAATTGAACAGGAACATGTCTTCACCTTTAATAACATGAATCTGCCCCACACAAATTTATGGTAATCCTTCTGAATACTGTCCCAGGTGATTGCCTAGGGCATATGAGGCACTGAAGTAAGTTGAATGAGAGTAAGCAATTATTCTTTGCTAATTTCAGTTAACCCATGTCTTTATTTGCCATAATTAAATGGCCCAGGTTGTTTTTTTTATATTTTCTTTTAACAATAACAACAACAAAACTGTGACACAATCCTTGTACGTTTCTCCTGCTTTCCCCCCGTGAATTATGCATGCAAGGTAGCGTAGCACATAATTTTCCTAATCATGTACTACTGCTGAAATGCTTTGCTAAAATTATAAGCATTAACCGGCATGCAAATCAGACAATAGTGCTGCTGTCAATGGCAATTTCACAATCCTTCAAAAGAAATCAGACCTGCTTTTCCATTGTGGCAATTACTCCCTCTTATGAGGTCAAATGCTTTCAGTTTTAATGTCAAAGCTCGCATGGTGCCAGTGAGTGAGCTGGAAAAGTTACAACACGAAAACTCAGAGATGGGAGCAAAAGGTGGTAGTACTTAACATTGCCTCTTTGGAACACAGATCCGGCAATATTTTGACTGTGAGCATTGCTGTGAATAGCTTCTGTGGATTATTCCATGCAGAGAAATGCTGGTCAGACTCCTTTCCTGAAGCATTAGAAGTCCTACATGTCATCGGATTGGTTTGCTTGTCTGCATCTGGTTAGATATTCGAGCCTATGGAATGGAATGGATACACTTCTCTGCCAAGGTGATGATGATACTGACCAAAGTAGACTGTGTTGGAATCAAGAGTCCTGGATTCTTTTATCTTCACTCTGCCATTGATTGCTGTGTGTGCCCCCTTGGCAAATCACTCCCTGTTTCTCAGCATAACCATCTTTGAAATGGGTTTTGTCGCCTATATCGACAGGACCGGTGTAGTGCATTATAGGAGCAGTGCTGTAGCTACCAGGGAGCGAGGGGGCTCAGTTGACCCCAGGCCCCACACTCTGAAGGGGTGGAGGGTGGATCCCTTTACAAGAAGGCTACGTGCTGCTAGGAAATTTCCATAGTAGATGGCAGGAGCAGGGTCAGCACTTGCCTGCCACCCACTCTGGAAATTTGCTGCTGGCAATCAGACTGCTTGCAAATGGCCCCATCGGGAAGGAAGTTTTCAGAGTGGATGGGGTGTTGTGGTGGCCCTGCATCTCCCACTTTGAAAAATGAGCCAAACGTTGCTGCTGCTCTGGGGTGGGGTGGGGACATCTGGAAGCTGAGGCCACAGGGAGGCTGAGACTGCCCAGAAGCCCCCGTGGGAGTGGGGGGCTGCCCAGAAACCCTGGTGTTGGCCACTCACTCCTGAGGCTCAGTGCAGCATCCTGTAGAGGCTCCTGGATGGCCTGTAGTGGTTGCGGTGGTGAGCCCCCACCCCCGAGTGGGCTCCTGACCATACCTCCCTCTCCTGGGCAGGCCCCCTTTACAGCAGCAATAGCCTGCAGGGAGGGTATCACCTCTCCAAGGTAAGTCTCACCTTTCATCCTGCCTTGCTCTGTATAGGAGCACCAGGGCTCCCATTTTGGGCTGAAGGTGAGATGGCTAGATTGGCCCCGGTGAGCTAAGGTTACTACATGCCACTTTCCCCATCCCCTGGAAATTGGGGATGCCAAGCATACATTAGAATAGCACCAGGATCTGTGGTGAATGACCTATGAGGCAGCGTGCTTCCCCAAATGACTGTCTGTACTTCAGAAAGCCTATTCCAGCCATTTCCTTCCACTTTCTCCTCTCCTGACCACGCTGCAGGGTAGACACTGCGCCAGAAGCCATGAGAGAAGACGCTAGAGCAGCTGTTTTACTGACGCTATAGGAATCTCCCTTATTCCATACTGGGAAGATTCGGGGCCAAGCCTCCCAGAACTAGGGTTAAAGTATGATCATTAAAGGGTTAAAGTATGATCACTCTCTAACCAGCCCTGAGATGTGATGAATGCATCACTGGCAACTACCTAAGGCCTGGAATATTGCTGTTTCCTGCTCTACCCTTAATTATAATATTTTACCTCTCAAACTCTCTCTTCAGTGTGTAAATACAGAACAGAGATGGATACTCAGTTTTGTACCCCAGGAGCCTGCCCAGATATGTGGACAGCTCTGTGGCAACCAGGGTACAAAGTCAAGCAAAAATGGCTCACCCTACGCCCCGGTACCCGCTTACCTTTGGGAGGCTGGCAAGAGGTGCAGTGAGGTGGTGGTAAGGCTGGGTGGGTGCCACCACTATGGTGCATGCGCAGGACTGGGGGCAGATGTAAGCCATGCCAGCAGCATGGATGTGTATGCCCAGTCCTGTGCATGCGCAAAAGCTCTGGTGCATGTACCCGCACCTGCCCTGTTAGTGCACACTCCCAGTCCTGGGGGTGTGATACTGCCGCTGCCTGGCTTCACTGTCCCCAAACCCTGCCACCGCTGCTGCCTGGCCTCACAGCCCTGCTGCTGTATCTGCGTGCCCTCGCTTCAAGGTAAGTGGGGGGGAAAGAGGAGGCAGAACTGCAGTGGGTATCTTTTCAGGTTCTGCACAGCGCCTGTAATGTCTGGGATGGTTTGGGCGCTGCCGCGCTGTGGGTTTGACAGGTGCTCCCCACTCATTTTGGCAGGTACCCAGTTCAACTCTCCCTGCACCAGTTTCATTTCTACTGGCTGACTCCGCCCTTCAGTTACCCTTCCTAGGCTGAGACCCCTTCAGAACCTCAGACAGCTGCCAGCATGAGCCTGCCTTGCCTAAGTCCCTACTCTCTCAGCCGCCTGCAGCAGCCTGCCCATGTTCTTAGAGCAGTAGGGGCGGGTGGACGCAAGAGACCAGAGGGGGCAGGACCAGAGTGATGAGCAGGTGAGGAAACCGTGAGAGGGGGCCATGACCTGCTTCATCACCTCCCTCCCCCTCCCTCCATCTGCACCGAATCTAGAGAAGGATGGGCTTGTGGTTAAGACACTAGCTGGAAGTTCGGATTTGATTCTTGGCTCAGCTATAGACTCTCTGCCTAACCCTGAACAAGTGTCATATTCAGACAATGCTGCTTACTGGACAAGCTGATCTATGGACTAACCTGCTCCCTTGCTGGGAGTGTTTTCAATCTAATAATAATACATAAAATAATAATTAATAATGAATAAATAATTTCTATATAGTGCCCCCCTGCCATGGAGCTCAGAGTGCTTCACATAGAACTAATTAACACTTTTAATCCTCACAACAACCTGGAGGGACATGAAGGTTGGGAGGGAGAGAGAGCAGAGTATCAGGGACGTAGCTAGGTTGGAATGGGACCAGGTGCAAGAAATGGATCTCCCTCCGCCCGCATCACCATCGCCTCCCATTTCCCATCCCTCCCCTCCCTACACAGCCCCCCCCCCAGCCCCTTCCCCACCGCTCTGACCACCTCCAGTTCTGACACCACCACGGCACCTCTCCTCTGCTTGCTGCGCCTGAGTCCTGGAAGCTGCGCTGCCTGCCTCCTGCCGCTGCTGCCGGGACTTGCTCCGTCCTGCACACTGCAGGCACTGCAGCACGCAGGATGCTTCTGTTTCCCACGCTGCCATTCACTCAGTCTTCTGTGCACAGCACTGGCAATCCTTCCCTTTAAATCAGGAGGCTTATGAAAAATGTATGTTGCAGGGCGGCATTAGTTCCAAGGTAGCCCCAAAACATGTATTTTTCATAAGCCTGCTGATTTAAGGGGGAGGGTTGGCGATACTGTCACACACTACAGCAGGACAGGAGGGATCATCTGTGCCCCCCTCTTCCCTTCTAGCTTCAGCCCTGGAACAAATGACTCTATGGTAGCTATGCCCCTGCAGAGTGTTTGTGTTCAGTGAGCAGGGAGCAGCTTGGGAGAAGAGAAGAAGGTGATCAAGGGAGCAGGTGACTGTGAGGCAGGGGAGGAACGAAGCTCCTGAGTGTGAAAGGAGGGGAGAGAGAAAGGGAGGAGCAAGGCCATGCTAAGAGTTGAAGGTGAGGACAAAGGGGATTGTGCTTGATGTGAAGTGGGGGGTGCAGAGGAGGGGGGAAGCGTAGGGGATACTGAGGCAAAGAGGTGCTCCCTCTCCTGAGGAAGAGGAGGAGAGTGGGGGTGGGAGAGTGGAGAAGCTGTGTCTCCTCCCATTCTCCCATGCTGGCTGGCACTAAAGGACTAATCTTTTCCTGCTTGAGTAATAGGAGATTTGCCATTGATTCTAGTGAATGAAGGGAGGAGAATAGATCAAATACAAATAGCATTTTAAAATCCTGTTTTCTGGAGCAGCATTTTCCGCCGCATGCCGGTGGCTCCGGCCTCCAGATAAGAGATTTAATCTCTCGCTCAGGGGATAAGAAACCTATTCCTTGCCACTTGCCTACCCCAATAGGTCATGTTGCTCCATTGTCTGCTCCCCAGGAGGGCCAGCTCTTTCTCTCACTGTTGCCTGGGCTTCAGTGGGCAGGGGCTGTACAGTTAGACTGTGTATGTGACAGGCCTGTAATCAGAGCCATCATGACCCCACATTTACTATTGTGCATTACGCCATTTTCACATGGGAGGTGTTTTTTTCCCCCAGTGGTTCCAGTGGGATGTAAGCTGGGGCCGTGGGCTGCTTTGAATACAGACTGGCAAGTCCCCTGCAGAACCCACTGTATAGCCAATGAATCCCAGACGCATTTTACCCTGCGGGGCTTGATGCCTTTGCAAAGCATTCAGATGCCAGGACTGTGACATGACTGACACAGGAGTAGGAGGGAGTATGACAGAAGGGATCAAAAGTAATTGCTAAGTGTGATGCACTTACAGGCTCACTCCTCGTTAAGGCTGCGCCTTTGATGCATGCTCCTCTGTTCTTCCTGTTATCGCTTGTTTTTCCCTTCATCCCCTTGGAGAAAAGACTAGCTTTAACACTGGCTCCCTGCCTTGCGTGGGCATGGGATTAGAGAAGGTCAAGTCAGCCACACAATATGTGTGCTCACTTGGGCCTTAAGCCAGAGGAGGGAGCAGGTCCGGCCCCAGGGTTTGTGAGGCCATGTGTGAAGTCTTGGTGCGGGGTCTAATTTGCATAATTACGCCCCACCTAATTATGCAAATGTGTAAATTTACATTAAATGTACTCCCTCTGGACAGGAAGGATTCCCATTCTCCACCCCTCCGAGCAGCCATAGACAAGCATGGCCTCCTAATGCTTCCCCCTCACACCTCCCCAGCCGAGCGTCTACTACCACTCCAGGAGTGGTTCCACTGCAGGGGCAGCCGGGCGGGCAGTGAGGCAGGCACAGAGAGACTGACTGCGTCCACTGCCTTACTGGGGGCGAGGGGGTGGGGAGCTTAGCCAGCCTGGCCTCCAGGGCCTGTGGCTTCTTGCTGCCGGTGCCTTGTGCACGCACATGATGTGACTAGTCCAGAGGTGCTGCTATCAAACACACAAGACACCCAAAATGTAGCTAGCCTCTTAAGCGCATTATGCCATGAAAAGAGACATATATACATCATGTGCGTGCACAAGGCACCGGCAGCATGAATTGATTATATGGGGGCGGGGACGCAAATGAACTGCTTATGGGGTGAGGGCAGTGTGAATTGATTATGGGGCACAACTGAACTGGTTGTATATATATATATATATATATAATTCACGCTGCCCCCCCCCATAACCATTTAATATGTGCCCCCGCAGCAGTGTGAATTGATTATATGGGGGGCGCAAATGAACTAGTTATGGGGTGCGGGTTAGCAATAACTTCATTAAGAAAAGCTAGTGAAATAGCAGCCATAATAATCTCAGAACCATATTTGCAGATTTTCCAAGAAAGAATAGATATTGCTTTTACATCCTAAATTCCGACCTAAGATAATATAAGTAAGACAGTTGAGAGAATGTGGCCCTTTTTACACGGGCCTCTCCCACCCATGAACACACAGATTTCTGCATGTTCATGGGTGGGGGAGCCCCGTGGTGAGTGGGAGTACGTGTGTGCCTGCCTAACATGCATCCTCACTCACTCCCCACTTGTCCCCACGCACGGAGCAACCGGGGAAAACGGCAGTTACTCCATGGGTGTGGATGAGTGGGGGGGTGAGTGAGGATGCATGTGCAGCCGTGTGCACGCCCTGCCCACACACCGGCATGCCCACGAACCACCCAGCATAGCCATGTAAAAAAGGTCTGTGAGGAGCTACTCAAAGAAAAACAGAAGGTTGCTACCTTGTAAACAAGGTTCTGTGAGATGGCTCCTAACATTCTTACAACACCCACCCTTCCAGCCCCGCATGGAATTTTTTTCTTATATGCCTAGAAACGGTTGGAAGGAACTGTCATTCGAAGGGGGAGAGTACTTTTTATACTACAGGAGCTCGAGACCGTCACGTGGTCTATTAATTGAATAGGGTGAGCATGCAGAACCCAGTTGTGAGAATGTTGGGAGGTATCTCGAAGAACCTTCTTTACAAGGTAATAACCTTCTGATCACTGATGTGGGGAGGAGTTATGGTAGAAGCAGTTGAGGGATGAGGACCAGAGCCAGGGAGGGGAGGAAGAAGAACTTATTGGGGCCTCAGCCTGGCGCCCCGCCAGTCAAGTGTGGGCCCCAGCTGGCCACAGGGCCATGTGCAACCGCAGATGTGGCACATGCCTGGGGCCGGCCCTGGGAGGGAGGGAGGAAATGCAGGGACCCAGCAGCAAAATGAATAGGTGTTTTTGTAGTTGTGAATATTATTTGCATTTTTATATAGCCAGATGAACTTCCAAATAATGTCTACATCCCAGATGGGTATTTGTGTGTCCATTCTTTTGGTTATTTTCCTCCATTCTTTTGGTATTTTGGTTATTCCATTTTGGCTATTGCCGGTGCATAGTAGTGCTATTAACTCCAAAATAACAAAAAGAAAACAGATATTTGCAAAATAGATATTTGCTGAAGAGTGGAATGGAGAGAGGTTCATATGCACTTCTTCAGATGTGTAATGAATAGGACAAATGTGTCGGGTAAGAAATTTGCATCAGGAGGCTTGCCTCCCTCACCAAGATTTTGCCCACCTTCCCTGGCCTTTGCTAAGAAGCATTCATGTGTTGTCTAAAACAAAGGCATTTGGTCTAAGCATCCTACAGAGAAGTGAATGAGGATGCCCCTAACCTGCTCAAGACGCATACCCAATTAACTCTGGTTAGCTGGCTACGGATCGGTACGCATTGTATGTATGGAGAAAAGAGGTAGAAGATGGAGGGAACAGAGAAGAAACTGTGAATAGTTTAGAACCCACATCTCATCAAATCACTTAAGCCCCGCCCCATTTGCATAATGTCACAGGTGCCCCGCCCCCTGGTAACCAGAAGTCCCGCCTTGTTCGAGCAGAAGTGTTCACAAGGGGGTGGCCATGTTTGTGTGTTGTTGCGTGACTCCTTAGACCCCCCCTGTGTGACCCCTCTACGAACTCAGAAGAGGGCGCTGGATCAATCATGCTAGGTTTGAGAGCTCTCGCCCCTCCCGTTGTAGAGAAAAGGGGGCCAATGGGGTGGCGGTTTGTGGGCAGGCAGGATTGGAGAAGAGGGTCATATGAGGCCTCAAACAACTGAGTCTACCACGATGAACCAATGGGTGAAGTTGTCATCATCCTGGACCTTTCCATTGCAGAGATCTGGGCCAATAGGATGGCAGTTCATGGGCAGGTGGAATTGGTAGAGGGGAGTTATGTGAGGCCTCAAACAACTCAGCCCACCACGATGAACCAATAGGTGAAGGTTTCATCATCCTGGGCCACTCCATTGTGGAGATTTGTGTCAGTGGGATGACAGTTCGTAGGTAGGCAGGATTGGTAGAAGGGGGTCATGTGACCCCTCAAACAACTCAGCCCACCATCCTTGACCAATCAGAAAGGTTGTTGAAACTTAGCAGATTTCTGTTGAGGTTCCCATTGGGTGCAGCATCAGCAACCCCCCATTCAACAATTGTATTTGATAGAAGAACCATTTTGTGAGGTGGGGTATATGTGTCTGAACACTTTGCCGATCAGAGAGGCCTTCACTACAGCTTACATGCAAAAACCGAAATAGCTTCCCTTGGTGACGCTACCCTGTGAGACCTTTAGATCTTGCTAATCCACCAGCCGTGGTGAAGTGCTTATACAGAAAACGCTACATTTCAAGTTCAGAGGATGAGAACAGCCCTCTGGCTAAGGTTCTTTTTACCACCCTTGTACATGACAAGGAAACCTGTTTGGAGATGATGGACTCTGAGAAGGCCCTGGGATGGTGGAGGGACCTGAAGATGGGTTTTCTCCCATCAATGCAGCAGAGCTGGATCAAGAGTCACAGGTAAAAAAAGAGCTTTTCTCAGGGTGGGGGTAAAAGGGGAATCTGTGTGGAAATGGCTGGTACAAATGAGTATTTTTTTAAAAGCTGTAACACACTGTGGTTTTTTAAATGTTGTTCCAGGAATTGTTTGAGAGCTCTCCAGCTGCTGTTGGAGAGGGTGAAAACAAACCAGAAGGCCCTGCCTGCTTCTGCCCAGAGGAGAAAGATGACAACAGAGAGCCACATATCATCCTGCAGAGATATCTTGGCCTGGTGTTGAATGATACAGACTGTGTGCAAGCTAAGAAAGGCAATAGCACCATGAGGGCTATTGAAAGGACCTGTGTTTATGGAATTTTAAAGCACTGTCTCTGAGAAAAAATGCATGAAGACTTTGAGGGCTGCGTTTTTGATGCCCCAGGACAACTGGCTCATGACTGTCTGTTTTCATACGTACGCTCTCCTCCTCACACGCCTGTGTGGGAGCCCGTGCAAATGCCACTGCGGGTGCATGGGGGATTGGTGATGTCAGGATCGTACCTGGGGGGCACGGCAGCCAGAGAGCGCTAGCGGCTCCCCCACACCCGGAGGGAACATCCACGGGACCTCCTGACCTCCCAGTGGTATCTCAGGACGGGGGGGGGGGGAGAGGGGGAGACGAGGGGACACCACCGTGACCTTCCACGTCATCACTGCAGGAGTCTCCAGACAAATGTAATACAGTCTCCAGACAAATATACTATTGCAAATAATGTTAAGCTTTCTTTCCCTGTCCTCAGACAGCCAGCGAACACAGTCTGCACAAGCTCCTCGTCTTCACCTACAAATCCCTTCACAATCTCACTCCCTCCTACCTCTCTGCCCTGATCTCCCTCCGAACCCCTGTTCGAGCATTCCGCTCCTCTTCCATCCCCTCCCTCACCCTCCCCTGCTCCCCCAACCGCCTTCGTCCCTTCTCCCTTGCTGCCCCGCATGCCTGGAACTCCCTCCCTGCCCACATTCGCCTTGTCCCCTCCCTTCGTACCTTCAAATCCCTCCTCCAAACCCACCTCTTCCACTCTGCTCTTCCTAACTCCTGCTAATCATCCCCACCCAGGTTTATCCCCCACCTGTTATCTGCAAACTCCCAACTTACTGAAACCAAGCCAAGAACGGGTACCTGAGCTCTCGCATCCTCGTGAATGTTGCATCCCTTGTCTC
>QEPC01006282.1:4502373-4536891 GCA_003113815.1 Sphenodon punctatus
TCTCAGATTGTAAGCCCTAGGGGCAGGGACCCTGTCTATTTTATTACTTTGTAAAGTGCCAGGTACACTGCTGGCGCTATATAAATGTTTGTTAATAATAATAATAAAGCACTTCACCACGGCTGGTGGATTAGCAAGATCTAAAGGTCTCATAGGGGTAGCGTCACCAAGGGAAGCCATTTCATTTTTTTGCATGTAAGCTGTATTGAAGGCCTCTCTGATCGGCACAGTGTTCAGAAACATACCCTGCCTCACAAAATGGTTCCTCTTTCATATATGATTGTTGAAATGGGGGTTACTGATGCTGCACCCAACGGGAACTTCAACAGTAATCCCCTAGGGTCCAACAACCTTTCTGAACTGGTTGGGGGTGGTGGGCTGAGTTGTTTGAGGGGTCACATGACACCCATCTACCAATCCTGCCTATTTCAGTATCAATCAATCAATATTTTATTGTATCAGCACTTTCAGCTATATCAATATAAAAACAGACAGAACATTTATACAAGTTAATAGTAAAAAACATAGCACATACTAACATGGATTCCACAGTCAGGAAGGAGAGTCCAGTTAGGTTCTTGCCCTCATAATATTATCAACTATTCGGAGAAACAATGCCACTTCTTTAATCTGCGAAATCTCCGTGATTTTCCTAGCAACATCCAAACTAGCATTTTGAATAATTGGTTCCACCCAAGTTTCCCTCAGAACCGGAAAGGATGGAAATTCAAAAATAACATGAGCAAGCATCTCAACTTCGGTCAGACAAACGCTATGTACTCTTCCAGCCTTGGGGACCGCATTTCTCCTGCCTCTCGTTTCCTCTGTTTCCATTTAATTGAAACGGAGCAGAGTATACAATCTCCTTAACCCAGCATCATGCAGTTTATCTAAGTAGGGTTCCAAGTTTACAGAGAACTTTACTTTAGAGTACAGAGACACTATTTTATATATAGCAAGGAGCTCTAATTCTGTCAAATGAGCCCATTCTTTCACTCTCAATTTAAGCTCTTGCTTTGTAATCCTGGGGTCTGGGAGGCCATTCGCTTCTGTGGGGGTCTTTATTTGTCTGACCAACTTCTTGATAGAACTCAGTCAGGTATACTGAATGGCACCTTCCTGATCTCTCTGTTCTAAATAACATCCTCTTATAAGAGAGGAGGAACTCCCATATGCCACCTTCCTCCAGTATATTATAGCCCTAGTTATTGCCTGGGCACCTACTGTAAGCAGGCCTGTTTCCACTCTCAAAAAGGGTAACGGCATTGCCCTTGGCACTTTCAGGAGGGCCCGTAGAATTTTTTTTGGTGGCAGTTCCAGATTAGTTTTAGACCCTGGCGCTGTTACTTCCACTCCATACAGAAGAGACGAGATAGCTTTAGACTGAAAAACATCAAGGATTTGATTCACTGGTGACATCTGGGTGGCAGAAATAAGCCTCAGTATTCCCCCTACAATCAACCTGGCCCTTACAATCTTAGCTATGCTATTTGCCCTCCAGGATTGGGAGGAAGAGAAAATTACCCCCAGATAGGTGTACTTTTTAGTGCATTCTAGGACCTGATCACCTACTTTCCATCTACCCCTAGAGCACAAATCACCAAAGCTCATTATCATTGATTTTTTCTCATTGATAGTTTAAAAATTCCTTTGACAATAGCTATACAGGGCTGCCAGGGATCTTTTTAGTCCCTGTTGGGTCTGAGAGAGTAATACGACGTCATCAGCATACATCAAAATCGATACCGCCCATCCTTTAACATGCAGAGGGGTAGTGTCGGCCATAGCTATAATCGGCACCAAATCATTAATGTACAAATTAAACAGTAGAGGAGCCAGCAAACAACCTTGCCTGACCCCTTGGTAGATAGGAAAACATCTTGTATGGGTACCTTTATTATCCATCCTAATAACAGCCCCTGTAGCCTCATGAAGTTTACGGATAAGTGCAAGAAGATCAGCAGGGACTCCCGGGTTCTTAAGTTTGATCCAAAGGAGTTCTCTGCTGATCGAATCGAATGCCTTGGCAAAATCGATAAAGGCAAGGAAAAACTTTCCTTGCCTTATATTTGTATACTTATCTATAAGATGATTTAGGATGAATATATTACAAAGAGTTGACTGATTCTTCCTAAATCCCACCTGTTCCTCAGTCAGCCTTTCCCCCCTCAGGACCCATTGCTCCAGCGCAGTTAATAGCACCCTTGCATACAATTTCCCCATAATCGGTAGGAGACTAATTGGTCTATATGCAGTAGGGTCTCTGGGGTCCCCTGACTTGAAAATAGGTACAATAACTGCCTTTGTCCAGTCTTGGGGAACACATTTAGAATGGTTAATTTGTGTAAAAAGGTTGACCAGTACTGGTGCCCACCATGTTGCAAAGCTTTTAAAGAGCTTGGGGGGAAGACCATCTATCCCTGGGGCTTTCCGTAGTTGGAGTTTGTTAATTGCCAGAAGGACATCTCTTTCCATAACCAGCAAAGAGAAAGCATTATTGCTATCTCTCATTTCCACTGTGCCTACCTGATCTAACATGTAGGCAGTATCTGCCTCCTTTCTTTGAAATGCCTTTGAGAAATACGCAATCCAGGAGTCCTCCGTTATGTAGGACTCCATAGCAGTATGTCTAGGGTTGCACTAGTTATTTATCTGGTGCCAAAACTTTGAGGAATATTTCAGCCTAGCTGCTACTTGGAGTTCTGACCAGGTTTGGCTAGCCTTCTGCTGCCTCTTATTTCTCAAAAGCTGCAGGTAAGCCCGTCTACCCTCTATAAATGAGTCCAATCCATCTCCAGTCGATATTTGCACTAATTTTGCCTAGCTCTAACCAGCTTTACTTTTGTCACCTTACATTCTCTATCATACCATGGCAAATGCTTAAAACCTTCCTTTTGCTTAAGGTGGGTACTAAGTTTGACAAAAAAGGGGTCAATTGAGCTGATAAACCTACAAGCAACCGTGGCAGATCTTCCGAGTAGAGTATGCTGGCCCTAACCCCAAGCCATTACAGAGAAGACAGTATCTGTGCTACCCCCACATAGGATGTAGGAGTCCATCTAGTAATCCCACCACCACGTGGGGGACATACTCTTCCCTCCGCAGTGGGGGTTTCGCTACCTATCCTCATTTCAACCAGTAGGGGGAGTGACTCCCTCCGGGTCTTTGGATGACTCTAAGATCTTTAACCATAGAAAAGAAAGACCCATAGACACACACATAGTCTATAACACTTGCTCCCAACAGGGTATTGAATGTACAGTTGCCTTGCCAATCTGAAACAGAATGACCATTGAATATTATAAATCCGTATGTGACCAAAAGGTTAATCAGACTTCTCCCATGGGTATTCTCAGTTTCATCCATTGACCTTCACACCGGCAACATGAGGAGTGATTGCTGGGCAGGGTCCAAAGGGGAGTCATCCAGATTTGCCACTCTGGCATTAAAATCTCTCATTAATAACACAGGGCTTTGGGCTGCTCTAAGCATTAATGAGTCTAGTAGGTCAGAAAGTTGTCCCCACACCTCAGCCCAATAGTATAATGAGGTCTCTGGGGGAATATATATATTCACTATGATGTATCTAGCCAACCTTGGGGATTTAACTTCAAGGACAAGACAGTTATCTGTTCCTGAAAAAAATTGGGAGACTTCCATTTGGAATTTCAATGAGATAAGAGCAACCACCCAACCTGAGGGTCGGCCCCTACCTGTTCTGGAAAGGGCTGGAACATCATAGCTAGAATACCCTTCTATTTTTAAAACATTGTGTTTTTTGGCCCGGAGCCACGTCTCCTGTAGACATATAACATGATAAGACCCAATAAATTCCCTCCACTCCTTAGCAATTAATTTTGACTTCAGGCCTTCAGTGTTCCAAGAAAGGCAACTGAAGGCTTCTGGCGTCAATTGTCAGAAAGCCAACTTGGTCTGAGCGTTGGATTCCTTGTCTATGGTTCCGGCCTTAAGCCCACCCGGGCTATCTCCATGGTGCAGACAAACTACCTCCTCACAGACAACAGGTCTATAAATCACTGTATTGTGTAAGGGGGAAGTCCCAGAACCACTCGACCCTTCCTCTATAACTGACAGTTGCACCATCTCCAGCGACTCCAAGTCTACCCTTATATCAGATACATTTCCAAATTTTATGGAGTCAGTGGATCTTGTCACATCCAGAATACTCCATTCTGCCTGTTCTCTTAAATTCTCCCTCAATTGTGGGTTAGGAGTACCTGGAGGGCAAGGGATACTTTCCCTCCAGGTACTACTATGCATAATATGAACATAATATTCCTTGCTTCTGAACATAATATTCCTTGCTAACGTATTCTCTAGCCTCTGAATAAATATTTCTGTCCCCTTTAACCTAGCTCTATGATCCCATAGTTTTTGTAAGGTATCCACTGAGTGGAACACAAGTTCCCACCTAACAAATCACCCTCTATCTATCAGCGGATTACTGGCTTGAGTCTCTGCTTCTGTGACCTCCAAATCCATCCATGTTTGGAGGAAATCCATTAGCCCTACGGTATCTATCCCTCCAGCTGCCAGAAAGTTAAACTTCCTTTTTTTGTTAAAATGAAACAGAAGAGCCGCAGCCCATCTCTGTCTGGTATCCTGGGGCCAGATTTTCGGTGAGGCCAAATTCCTATCCGAATTAGGAGTTACAATCTCAATATCTTCCTTGCAAGGGGGGGGGGCAATGCAACTACAAGGCTGCACTAGGTTAGTTCTTCGCTTTGTTTTTGTATTCCTGTGCGGGGGTAGTCCCCGAAGCCCACTTTCTGGGATCGTACTAGTCTGTAATACATGATCAGATCCTTGAATATTATGAGCTAAATCTTGACCACCTTCTACTTCTATCCTCTCCGTTTGAGTACCTATCTCTCTCTTATATGGGCAAACAACCTTACCTGAATAAATTTTACTTGTCCAGTTGTTAAATTCCAACCATAAACCCCCAACGAGAATCTTCATATCAAATAATAGCTCAGTGGAGTGCAATAGTTTTTCTTCCATTTCCTTGAATCTAGTGTCTATATCCAATTCCACTCTGACATCTAGATCCTCTAGCTTCCGATATATAGCAGCCAGATATTGCTCTAAATAGGGAGGGATATCTGGGGAAGGACTCCCTAAACTATCCTGTAATGGGGCACTACTTTGCCTATTGGGGCTAAGTGCAACTTCGGGTACCTGAGTATCCTTTGATAGAGTCTCTCCTTTAGCAGGAAAAAAGGAAGTCAGTTTGGATTGCGTGAGAGGGAGGTTTTAGGTGATATCAGGGCTTGTTCCGCCATCCTTATTTCTTCTGCCAGGGATAAGGGCACACCCAGCACCCGCGACTTTAATTCCATGGCCTTACCAATACACTTAGTGATATGAACCAAGCAGAAAGAGAGCCAAAGAAAAGGAAGACATCACACTGGGGGCAAAATTACGGGCCTCAGGGTCTGAGTACCTTACTTGACCTCACACAGGGGTTTTCTGTATCCCCTACACTACAGCTGGCAAAGCCCCTGCAGTAATAAATAGCTGTTAGAGACTCAACAGAACGTCTCGCAAGCCCAGTTCAGGATAGAAATCCCAACCGTACAAATCCAGCTGTTCGATACTCCCAAGCCACCCGACAGCCAGTCCCATCTTGAGAGAGAATCCCCCAGAGTGTGAGTTTCTCCAAAACAGGAGGGGAGTATTTACTCATGTCAGCAGGATAGTCCTATCCGTAGCACCACCGCCTGTGGCTCATAAGGGTCAAAGACAAAAATAAACAAGATTTCTAACCGACTCTCCAGGACACTCGGAGGGCACTCAGAGCACACACATGACCCCGGCACGTGCCTACAGCCCAGCTGTAGGCAGCTAATCACTTTGCTTGCAGGTCCCAGGCTCCGCCCTCACTCCTTTACTAGCACAGCAGACAGGTAAGCGTCCTTGAAGAGCTTCTGCGGCCCTGACCCCAGCCCTGCTGCTCTCATGCCCCCTGCACTGCAACCATTTCTTTTTCCTGACTGTGACCCTGTCCTCCAGCAGCTTCTCTGGCTCTTCAGGTCTCTCTGTTCTCCAGTCCTCTACAGCACAATGACCAGAGCTGTACTCGGCCTCTTGCACCTTCCACAGCTAGCAACCAGTTTCTCAACAGCAACCCCCCTTCGGTTCTAAATCTTGTTGATATGTTTCAACGCCATTGTGTGTGCAAGAGAGATCGCGAGCCAGTGTTTGCACCACCAGCGCCTCCACCACCGCCGCTGGGCTCCTCCTCGAGCCTATCTGCGCCTCTACACCACCGCCACTGAGCCCTTGTCACTTTTGCCACCAAGGTCTTCCCAGGTTCTTATATGTATACAAGAAAGTCCAGAAAGGAGGGGGATGCCACCGCCACCTAGGGCCCGCTAACAGCCCCGACAATGGCTGACACCCTTAGGTGTTGCCCTTCGGCTGGCGCCCAAGGGGGCCCCAGCCTCTGGATAAGTACCTGAGTGAGAAGGGGAACAGCCAATGAGCTCTGGGTACTTTTAGGCAGCTTTCCCTTCCCCCAGCTCCTCTCAGCTGTAACCACTCCACCAATCCTGCCTATTTATTAATATTTATTTATTAATAAAAATTTTATACCACCCCCCTCCTGCTAAAAGCATCTCAGGGTGGCTAACAACATGTTAAAAACAAATTAAAACAAATACAATTAAAATTCCACTATAAAAACAATTCACTCTGCAAACCACCATCCCATTGGCCCAGATCTCTGCAATGGATGGGCCCAAGATGATGAAACCTTCACCCATTGGTTCAGCATGGTGCACTGGGTTGTTTGAGGCCTCACATGACCCCCTTCAGTCATTCTCACCTACCCACAAACCACCACCCATTGAACCTCCTTTCTCCACAACGGGAGGGGCTTAAGCTCTCAAACCCAGTCTAATTGGTCCAACTCTCTCTCCTGAGTTCATAGAGGGGTCATTCAATCTGTTTAAGGGGTCACATGACAACACAGAGACATGGCTGCCCCCTCGCGAACACTTCTGCTCGAACAAGGTGGAACTTCCAGTTACCAGGGGGTGGGGCACCTGTCACATTATTAAAAAGGGGCGAGGCTTTAGTGATTTGATGAGAAGTGAGTCTTAAACTAGTACTGTGGAAGGTGAGGAAAGGGGTCACGAGGTGGTTAGGCAGGACAGATGTCACATTTTTGTGGCAATCTGTGTGTTTGTGGTCTTTTATTTATCTCCTAGTGGTTTTCAGGGCCCTAAGCAGTATAGACCCTGGCTATATTTGAGACCTCCTCTTGGAGTCTTGCCCTGATGGCTATCTGTGATCAGAAATGACCTGCCGTTTGGGGATCCTACCATTACACTTCAAGTTGGTAGGAGATCAGGCTTCCCCTTAATACGTTTTGTCATCCCTTTTGCCCTTAACCTTTTTCCTTTTAATGTCAAAGCTGTTTTTAAATTGTTTTAAAATGGGTTTCATATTGTTTTATTGTATTTTATGTGAAGCGCTCCGAGCACCGTTTGGCAGGGCCAGCACTCTAAAATTATTATTATTATTATTATTATCCAAATGTGTTCATAAATGAGGTCCAAATCTCTTCAAATTCACCAAACTGTTCTCTGTAAGTAAACTATTCTTTCTTTGACTACTAACTCTGACCAGTCCAAACACCATTGTTCTGTTCTGGGAGACAAAGGGTATCTTCAGATGTGCAGTTCGTCTCATGCCTCTGCGCCGCCTCACCCCTGGGTGGCCTGTCCTGTTAACAGGAGACCCCCTCCCACTGATGTACCCCAATAATCACCGTTCCTTAAACTTCGGGGGGAATTGGCTTAAAGACTTAAACTGGGGTCTCCATGTGTTCAAAGGATCAAGCTGAGGACAGTATGCGCTATCGGCAGGTTATGTACCCTCCCCAAATAGAAAGAGAGAGAGAGACAGGTATCCAAAACCAACAAGTTTATTGGTATCTAAAACAGAGAAACACAGCCCCAGTATGGCTGGTGGGATTTAACAAGAGGAAAACACAAGCGGTTTGCGGGGATTGTAGGAGAAGAGGGGGTGTGTGTTCCGGTGTTGGCTCAGCGTGAGGGACCAAGAGAACGCGACAGGGAGAGAGAGAGAGACAGGGAGAAAGAGGGCTTCCCCAGTTGACTGGGAAAGTCTGGACCTGCGGTTACCTTTCCTTGCCTGTTGAGATGGGACAGGCGGCCCACGGATCCAGCGGAGTTCAGGGGATGGAGGAAGAAAGAAGGGGCAGACCATAGTCTGGAAGATCTCTTAACTCAGACACGCACAGAGAGTGACCTGCACGTATCTGGGTCCCAAGATTTCTCAAAGGTTGAGGAAAAAACCAGGGGCAGTTAAAGGATACAGACAAAGGAGTTTTGGAGGCTACGAAGGGTCGTTTGGGGTGTACAATGGGCTAACGAGGGGAGGTTACTTCCATGACAAAAAGGGCTATACAAGATGGACAAGATATCTTTGACACAGGGGGAAACTATAAACAAAAGACTCAGGGAGGGGAGGTACGGCTAACGACGGTCCTTTAGGGTACAATGGGTGTGTGTCTGGTTTCTCTTGGGGAATGCAAAGATAGGATGCTGCTGCACTGAGTCCTAACTACCAGTTCTTTGTTATAACAGGGTGAGTCTCTATCCTTAATGACTCCATTCTTTATTCAGAGAGTTCTCCCTTCTAGTCTTTTTCTCAACCTTAGGCTGGTATTTTTCCATGAGTGGTCCCTTTTTGCTAGGAGCTAGGGTGGCTGGGCCCGATCCTTATTTTCCATGTCCCCCCCCCCTTCATCCAGTGTGGGGTTTGTACCCCAAGCCTTCTTGCCCTTGGTTAACCCTGTGGGTTTTGCTGACCCCCGGGTCCAAGACAGTTGGCTATCATAAGGGGGGGTACCTCTGTTCTGGGGGGACCAGGGGTCCAAGCTAACAGTCCTGCCCTGTGCATGCTCCAGAACATCCAGGAACACCATATGCAGAGCGGGGCCGGGCAGTCCGAAGTTGTGGCACTGCCTGGAGGCGGGGTTGCTGTCTGTCTGCTCAATGGATGGCTGCTGCAGCTCTGCTCTTGGCTGGGGGTTACCCTGGGCAACGCCATAGAGTTGTGGGTGGCAGCCTAGAGTGTTAGGGGATCCAGCCACAGCTCTATGGTGTGGAGAAGGGGGTGTTTCATGTGTGGACTGTGGGCTGCGGCAGCCTGCAAGTCATTTAAACCCAACCCAGGTGGGGTTGCAAGCGGGCAGACGTGGGGGCGCACCCCCAGACCTGATCTGGGGGTGAGCACCCTGGGTCTAAAAGTGCCTCTGAGAGAGGGGAAGGCAATGGACTAATAATTTCTATAGCGCTACTAGGCATGTGCAGAACTTTAAAGTCACAGACTTTGGAGACAGGCCCCTGCCCAGCAGATTTACAATCTAAGATGGACAAGGATGAGGGGAACGCAGGTAGAGACAGGCACACACTTATTCCCATTTTACAGATAGGGAACAGAGGCCAAGACTTGCCCAAGGCCACCCAGTGGGTTCATGGGTAGGTCAGAATTTGAACCCTGGTTTCCCAGAGCCAAGTCGAGCACCTTTTCCACTACACCAGCAGGCTGTGACTTGCCCAAGGCCACCCAGTGAGTTCTTAGCTACAGTGGGATTGGAACCTTGGCTTCTCAGGTCCATGCCTAGCACCTTATCCACTGCACCACACTGGCCCTGACATGTTTCATTCCATAGGAAAGGAAGCTCAAACAGGGTCAAGGCCTTAGGCAACTGTCTACTGAGAATTAGCTGCACAATCCAGGCTGTGTTTCTAATCCTACGTGACACCGATGGAAAGAAATGGAATGTGTAGTTGCTCTCTCCAGAGTTCTGATGCTGAGAAGAGAAACCCATATTGATAGCCAGTGCTGCCATATCAAGTAATGTGCCAGACCTGCCAGTGACCCATGGAAGTGGCATCCCAGCCAGAACAAAACAACCTCATTATCTCTGCTTGTGCACTCACAGTGGCACAGAGTATCATCTCGGTTACAAATCCCAAGCAGCTCATATGAAGCCAATGGCTATGTTAAGCTTACTCCAGACTAAGTGAGAGCAGGATATGGTCCATGTCTGCTTATTTTCAGAGGCTGCAGCTGCTGCTACTGTCATCTGATCAAAAGCGCTTTGGAAATCCTACTGTAGGCTCTCACCCTGTGACAGGAATGGGCAAGAGCTAGCCAAAAGTGGAGGGGTGGATCCAATTTATTTCCACAGCCAATAATCGGATGAGTAACCCTTTCCACTCTAATTAGTTAGCTGTAGGAGCTCCAATATCATGGCTCAGACTTTGGCTCCTAGATATATAAACTAGATCTGCGGCTCAGTTCTTTCTTGCAACTTTGCATGGCAGTAAAGTTCAAAAATATCAAATTTGTGGAAGCAGCAGGATGAGAGGATTGAGGTTGTGAGTTCTGGGGATACAGGACTGACATGATCACAGGTGTTGAAGAGAGACAATCTGCACCTTGGGGGCAATGTCTTCAAGGTGATGTAAAAGCAGTAAGAAACAGCTTCTGGGTATGTGTGTATCTCAAACGGCCAATGAACCTTTGGCTTGTCTCCTCTATGGGTTTAAAACAGATGTGATATTGGTCTGGGAGTGTTGTTGGGGCCAGCCTGGGCTGTGACCTCGGAGCAACCTTTGAGGTCACAACCTGGGCTAAGGCCTGCACAACACGGACAAAGTGGGCCAGAGTGTGTGAGGGTGTTTGTGTGACCATGGCTTTCCAAGCCTGGGCTGGGGACCTCCATGACTGGAAGCCATGACTGTGACTCAGGGTAATTTCAGACGTGATGATACCACAGTCAGTGAACCACGGTCAATCCCACGGTTCGGCCAAAGAGCCGTGAATGTCTGATCAGCGGCATCCAGATGTTCACCATGGTCAATTACCCGGAGGGGCCAAAGCCAACCATTCCCAAAAGTGTGGTGAAAGCGATTCCCACTGGGAAACCACCAAAAGTAACAATTGAACGCCAACCACCAGGCAGAATCAGAACGAATGATCCCCAGCTGTGGTGAGAGCACGCAGCGTCGCTGCCAGGCAACGCGTAACACACAGAGCGGGGAGGGAGATTTAAAGGGCACACAGAAGCAGGGGAACGTGGCGGGAAGGAGAAAGATGGAAGGGAGAGGAGAGCGGAGGGCGAGCGAGGCAGGGGGTAGGAGGTAGGGAGGGCGGGGGGAGGGCACAAGGGGGCACTGTATGGACAATAAACACGAGGTATAGCTACAATAGCTTTATTGTCTGCTTCATGGTAACAGGAAGGGGGCAGGGGATCAGCTTGGCTGCGGACCGGAGACAGGTGGGACCTGCCATGGGGACGCCCCCGCATGGCTGTGGGTGAGTACAGGTGCCGGGATGGCAGGTGATGTGACCCGCCAGTGCGGACGGACCGGGGGTGGCCCATGGGGGGCCCTGGGACCACCCCAGCTCCATGCCCCGCCTGTGCACCTGTTGGGCAGACACCAGTGTGCCCTTATTGGCTGCCCTCGGCCTGCTGCCCCATTTCCAGCTGGCTGGGGGCTGCTCAACTGTGCCGGTGGGGCCTTCCCTGGGCTCCTTGTGCAGGTTGCGCTCACCTGCTGTCTGGTGTCTACCTACAGACAGCGCCCCGCCCCTGGGTGCACCTGCGCTCCTGTTTTGGGGGCTTGTGCCCCGAGCCCGCATGTGCCCATCAGTGCCGTCCGCAGCTGGTTGCCTGTTGCCATCACCTCCCTGCTATCAGTACATGCTGGATATTCTGTGCGCTCGGTTCCTGCAGCTGTGCTGGGTCCACTCCCCACGCATTGCTTGCTAGTCGTGCCTTGTTGCGGCCTGCGGCCTTATCGCGTGTCCTTGGAGCTCCCCTGCTTCCCTCCCCAGCCCACATGACATCATGGGGCCCCTCTTTCCTTGCTGCTCAGGCCTTCTGCCCACTGGACCATGGCTGGCAGTGCTTCCCCTGGGATCCCGCACCAGATCGCCTGGCGGCCCCCATAACTGGAGACAATGGCCCTATGTGACTGCTCCTGTGCTGCCTGGATACCCTCTCTGGTGCCTATGCGAGTCTGAGCTCTGGGCTTCGCTAATTCAGCTATGAGGTGAGCGGTAGCAAGTGTCGACTCCATGTGGAGGCGCTTGGTCTCCGTCCTTTCCTGATGGGCACATCCTGGAGATAAGGTGCTCGCATGTGGCATGGTCCATGGCAGAGACCGTATCCTGTTCGAATTATATTAGTGGTCAAAAACCAAAAAAAAACAAAGTTTCACTGCCTACTGTATCAGGACCTGTTAGAGCTCTGGGTAGGCATCAGCAGAGTTTACACACAACAAAAGAAAATAGCTCAACTTCTCAGTAGCAACATCTTAGAAGTAATCAACACCTTGGAGATTGTTTCTAGATTAAAATAATCTACTTTATTGAGAAATACATTGTGATAGGAAAGACCTATCCCTAGATCTCACTAGCTAGCTGCCACCACCATGGTGGCCAGTCATGTTGAAGGTCAGAGAGAGAATAAAGGAATGGAGAAATGTCAGGAAGATGGAGGAAGTCCAGTAGGAGCTTCCTGGGCACATCCCACCTGAGAGGGGGAAGGGGGGGGCTTAGAAGCAGAGATCAGAAAGGTTAAAGTGACACATACACTAATTCACTATCTCTACTCCCAATGCCCCTAGTGGTCATTAGGGTTTGTTGGTGCAAAAGGTTGATGTCATCTGGAGCTGTTTCTCCAACACCCCTTCTCATCGCCTGTCGCACCAGCTCACAACTCCCATTTGCTCACGTAGCATCTGGAATCGATCCCTTGGTAGTGGCTTGGTCAGTCCATCTGCCACCATTTCTTCAGTTGGGCAATACTTCAACTCAATTAGCCCTTCTTCCTGTGCCTCTTGAACATAGTGGTACTTTATGTCAATGTGCTTTGTCCGAGACTTGGCGTTTTCCATTTGTGAGAGTTTAATGCAACTCTGGTTGTCCTCAAACATTGTGGTAGGCTTTGGCTCTTCAATTCCAACGTCCAACAGCAGCTTGTGTATCCACACAACTTCCCTGCATGCTTCACTAGCTGATATGTATTCTGCTTCTGTTGATGAGAGTGTAACAAGTGACTGCTTCCAGCTAGTCCAACTTACGGTTCCATCTCCATAGAGAAACAGGTGTCCACTGGTGGACTTGTGATCAGCTATGTCTTCAGTCCAATCTGCATCCATGTATCCCACCAGTCTTGGGTTGCTGATTACTGGAATCTTCAATGCATAGTGCGCGGTACCCTTCAGGTATCTCCCCAGTCTCTTGACTGCAGTCCAGTCATTCTTGGTTGGGGCACTTACTTTCCTGCTTAAGATTCCCACCGCTGTGGCAATATCTGGCCTTGTCACTGTGGCTATGTACAAAAGCTTGCCAATCAATTTTCTGTACTGGTTGTTGGCTGGGAGGGGCTCATCATCTTCCTTTTGTTTCAGGAAATTTACATCCATTGGTGTACTGACCTCATTGGCATCTATCAACCAGAAAGCAAAGATCAAGGATCTTTTGGAATGTCTGGGACTGAGAAGATAACTTCCATCCTCTTCTCTTTCTATTTGAATGCCAAGGTAGTGTGAGATGCTTCCAAGTTCCTTCACCTCTACTTCCTTGTTTAGGTGCTCAACAATCTCGTGACTGTCTTGCTCCTGTTCACAACAGATGATCAGATCATCAACATAAGTCAGGATATAAGTCCACTTATTGTCTCTGAATCTTGAGTACAGGCAGGGGTCAGCTTTTCCTTGCGTGAACCCTTCCTTAAGCAGTAGCTGATTCAGTTTCTCATTCCATGCTCTAGCTGCTTGCTTCAAGCCATAAATGCTCTTCTGGAGTTTGCATACAAGCTTCTCCCTTCCAGGTTGCTCGAAGCCTGGTGGCTGCTGCATATAGATGTCTTCCTCAAGTTCTCCATTCAGGAATGCAGTTTTGACATCTAAATGGTTAACATGCATCTTTCTGGAAGCTGCTATGCTAAGTAGTGTTCTGATGGAAGTGTGCTTCACAACTGGTGCAAATGTTTCATCATAGTCTTCTCCATATATTTGGGAGTATCCTTTGGCTACTAGTCTTGCTTTGTAGCGCTGTACATCCCCTTCTGCATCTTGTTTGATTTTGAAGACCCATTTGCAACCTACAGGTTTTCTTCCAGCAGGTAGTTCCATAAGTGTCCAGGTTTTGTTCTTGTGTAGAGATTCAATCTCTTCCTTTGCTGCTTTCCTCCATTTTTCAGCTTCATGGGTTGGCATCCTGTCAACATCCTTCCATGTGCTGGGTTCTTGCAGCTCTGCACTTGTGGTGAGGTAGGAGTATTTCAAGGGTGGAACTCCTTTGTTGGACCTCTGTGAGCGCCTGGGTTCTGGCTCAGCTTCTGTGACCCCTTCTGAATCTGCAGCTTCTGTAACCCCTTCTGAATCTGCAGCTGGTTCTGGTTCACAGATTGGCATTTGGTAGCTGAAGGCCTGCTCACTTGGTTCCTCTTGCATCTGGATCCTTGGCTCCAGGTCTGGTAATTCACCTTTGGTTGGTCTGTGTCTTTCATCAAAGTACACAACATTGCAAATTTCAATATTACCAGTTTCAACATCAAGAATTCTGTATCCTTTCCCTCCTAATACATATCCACACAAAAATCCTTTCTTGCTTCTGCAATTCAATTTGTTTCCCTTTGCCTTGGGTACATATGCATAAACATCACATCCAAATACTCTGATGTGGTTTAGGCTAGGCTTGTGTCCAAACCACAGTTCAAATTGAGTCTTCTCATGGCTTTGGTTGGCAATCTATTCTGCAGATAGCTGGCAGTCATCACTGCTTCTCCCCAGAATTTGCTTGGCAAACCTGCATCTTGTAATATGCATCTGTCCATCTTCAGTAGAGATCTATTTTTCCTTTCTGCAACACCATTTTGCTCAGGAGAATATGGGACTACAGTCTCATGTTCAGTTCCCTGTTCTCTCAGAAAGGCTTTCATGTCATTTGAGATGTATTCACCTCCATTGTCTGACCTTAGTCTCTGAGGCTTTCTTCCAAACTTGTTGCTGACCAATGCAACATATTCTCTAAACTTCTCAAATACTTGGCTTTTCTCTATCAAGGTGTAAACATAGGCAAATCTTGATAAATCATCAATAAATGAAACTATGTAAAGATTTCCTCCAAAACTCCTTTCCAGAGGACCTGAAGCATCACTGTGAATCAATGCTAGAGGGCGCTGAGACTCTTTCTTCTCTAGCTTGTGAAATGTTGGCTTCACATCTTTTGCAGTGACACAACACACACATCTGCCTGTAGTCTCTTTACACGGCTGCCCCTTAATGTCTTTAATTAATTCCTGTTTTTCAAGTTGGTGAATTACATTCATATCATGGTGCCCAAGCCGTCGGTGCCAAATCATATCACACAATCTATGGGTGCACTGGCAGCTGCTTGCTAAATTCACTTGCTCATTTACACAGTCCACTTCAAAGAGTCCACTGTCTCTTAGAGAGCCAGACATTATTAAATCACCTTCTTTTGTGACATAGCAATGTACATCCATGAATTCAAACTTGCATCCTTTCTTAACTCCATACGTTACAGAGCTTGTTATTCTTTAATGAAGGAACATAGAGTGCATCTTCTATGATCACTGTTACAGTTTCTCCATCAGGGAGTTTGCAAAAGATTTTTGCAGTGCCTTTTCCTTTTGAACACACTTCTCTGCCATCTGCTAAGGAAATAGGAACAGAGTAGCCCATATGAATTTCTGAGAATAATTCTACATCCTTGAAGAGATTTTCAGAAGCACCAGAATCAATAAAAAAAAACATTTCCATTGGCTTCTGACATTGCATTAATACTTTTGATTTTTCTTTTTGCCTTCTGCTTCTTTCTTCAGAGCTGACAGTTTTCTGCAGACACTCTGTCTCAGCAGTAACGGGTGCTTTAGGCTTCCCCATCGTCTTGCCCTTTGGACAATTATCATGTAAATGTCTCTCACTGGGTGAATTCAGACGTGACGGGGTGGATTCGCCCCGTCATGAAATGAAATTTGAAATCCCTGCCGGGATGACCCTGTCACGCCATAACAGATGTGCTGGGGGATCCTGGTGGAATCTGGGAGGGGGCGGGGCCGCATGGCGCAACATGGGGCCACACAGCCCCGCCCCTCCATGCTCCCTGCCGCCCGCCCTCTGGGGAGACGGGCGGGCGGCGGGGCCAATCAGCTGCCGCGTCTGGCCGGCTTCGTCATGGCCCAGGATCCCGCCGGTGATCCCGGGCCGTGGCACCCGACCAGACATGACGGCGGGGTTCGCCCCGGCATGGAATCACATTCAACATGCGATTGCCTCCTGTCCCGCTGCTCTGGCTGCTTGCGTGGTGAATGTAATTCCATGCCGTGGTAACATCTGGGGGGGAACATCCGTTCCCCCCAACAGATGTTCTGTGATCACAGCCACCACCAGGAATTGACCGTGGTTGACTGTGATCTCGTAACGTCTGAAAATACCCACTGTCACAGATAAAGCACCTCTTCTTGTCCCCTTTCTTTGAGCTAAAAGCTGCAATCTGGTCTGTAGAAGTTTGCTTTGTCTCTCTGATAAAATGCTCATTGAGTCTACTGGAGAGATATTTTAAGTCAATTGTTGCATCAGATACTTCAATTGCAATTTTTAAAGGTTTATACGAAGGAGGCAAAGAATTCAAAATGAATCCCACAATTCCATTTTCTCCAAGGTCTATTTCTGAATCTTTCACCCTTTCTGCAAGAGAATGTATTTGGCTTACATGCTCTGTGGGATCTTCATTATCTTTTAGCCTCATATTACAGAACCTTTGAATGATAAAAATTGCTTCGCTGGAACTTTTACGGTTATAAAGTTCTTCCAGCTTCTTCCATACTTCGCTGGCCAATTCCACACCCTCAAAGTGAACAAATAGCTTTGGACTTACATGCATCCCAAGGATTCCAAGAGCTTTGTCATTCTGTTTGTCCCAATGGTCTTGATCAGATCCTGCAGCTGTAGGCCTCTGTGTTATCAGCACATTGTAAAGACCTTGACTCTTCAAGCAAGACTTCATAATGATATTCAGGTGGGGATTGCCGGGCCGGATCCGTTTGAGATCTACTCCTCATTGCCCACCACATGGCGGGGCTTTACCACCAGGGCATGCTTAAGTGGCCCCACTACGTGCATCTGGTGGGCCAACTGGTCCCAGCCCCCTTCATGACCCCATGCAGCTGGCTGTGAGGCCCCCTGTGTCTTCGGGGTCATGGATGTCAGTCCCACCATGTGCTGGCCGCTCGCTCCGCACTGTTCCGGCCTTGCAGTTGTTCTGGCTGGTTCGCTTGCCTCCGTTCCACTCGCCTGTGTCGCTGTGCCCCCTCCATGGGCACCCCCTGTCCTTCTCTGCCTGTGGTGTTCCTCTCTGTGCCCAGAACCCCCTTTGGCTGGTTCCTGCTGCCTGACACTGCTACTGGCTCTCCTCGTGGTGTATTCCTCCCTTGCATGGCCACCCACTCACCTGTGTCCATGCCCTACCCCCACCCCACCCCCTGGGTGCCTCTGTGACTGTGCGAGACTTGGGGCCCCTGGACAGCGCCTCCCAGCTTCCTCTGGGAGGGGGTGCATGTGCTTCCCACAGGCTCCTGTTCGCCTTTGTCCCCAGCCGTGCTTCTGCATCAGCGAGGGTGATCCTTGCCATCTGGACCTGCCTTGGACCACTCTGGTGTCTTCCCCAGCTTGTTTCCCATCCCGCTGTGACCCTTCCCCATCCCTGTGGGGACCCCTGTGACTTGGGGTGTCTGTGTTGCTGTTGGGTGGCCCATGTTCCCTGTGATGTCAGTGGGGTTCTGGGTGCCTTTCACCGTGTCCTCGACTGTTCCTGGCCCAGTCCCCTCCCCTTCCTTAGACTGGAGCTCCCCCCCCCATGTTCGTGGTGCTGTGTGTGTTGACCTTCCCAGTGTGCTCCCCCCTTCCTTTCTTTCCCGTTTGGGTGTGTTTGTGCCTGGGCATGTGTGTGTGTGTGGTCTGTGTTCTGTGTTCTGCTGTGTCCTTGGCTTCCCTGTGCCTGTTGTGTGTGCCACCTCTGCAGCTCTTCTCCCTCCTCCCCCTCCCTTCCTGTTTCCCTTGTGTTGGCATTGCGTTTTGGTGCTTTTGGCTTCCGTTGCCCTCAGTCAGCCATGTCTTCCCCCCTCCCCACCCTGGTGTCTTCTGAGTGTTCTGACAACAGACCAGCATTGGCGTAACATCTGTTGCGCTCCCCAGGCCATGGTCTGGCCGTCCATTTCATTGCAGTGGTCCTGCTCCCGTCACGTCTGTTCGGGGCTTTCCTGGACCACGAGAGGGGGTTGGCTGGCTCGCCATGGTTGAGAATCCACTGTGATGACCCGGGAGCGTGCAACGTCTGAAATTACCCTTATTGGCCAACATGGCTGCCCATCATGGTGGGGGGTGGGGGGGTCTGGGAGCACTGTGCAGGCTGGGCCAGCTGCCTTGCTCCTGGCCCTACCTGGGATGTGCGGCTGGTGGGATGGCTACCTGACTGCGGTCTTCTCAGGTTAGTGCCCCAACCTGACCCGGGTCATGTCACTTGGGATTTTCTGTCCCAGAGTGGCCTGTGGAGCAGTCCTGCTGGCCACCCACACATCTATTTTTACCCTGTATCTACATTGTTTGATTGTGGGGAACTAAATATTTAGGGGGGAAATGTAGATTTTTATGGTTGATTTAAATTTTCAACCCTGTCCCTGCCAAAATGGAGTCACCTGTGTTACCTATTGACAGGTCATGTCAGGGGCATGTCAGTATCTCAGATACTTTGAACTGGAGTTTTGGTGACATCAGTGGTAACTCAACCAATCACCTTTCCTCCTCTCCCAGCTAATTTGCATTCTTGGGATCTAACATTAGAAGGATTCAGGAGACTGAGCAATACACATGTCAAGAGTTCTCATTACGGAGGCGGCATCTGGTGGTGATGCTATAGTTAGGGCTGAGCTCTGAAATGGTGTTAAAATGGGGTATTCTCTGACCTTCTCTAAAAGTGGGTGGCCTGCTGGTGTGAAATTGAATACGTGGTTAGCACTTAGGGTCCTTGAATTTCCTAAGTAGTTTTGCTTTGGTTTCTCTCTATAATTTTTACTTCGAAAAGATTTTCAGTTTATCTCTGAATGAAATTTTTCCTTGGTGGCCAGACCATCCATGATCGATGACTACCTTTTAAACTACACTGGGAAGCTACATGGAATTTTGCCTAGAGGGTTTTTTTTCAGGAGATCTGGTGCTTGCATCACATTGTTTGGAGCTAAAAGATCAATTTTGGTAGCTCCCTCAGAGGGAGGGCTGCACAGAGGTTGGGGGTGAGAGTGCTTAGGAGGTGCACTCAGGAAAAGAAAGGTCCAGCTCATGGATCAGTGCCACAGGTTTGTCCCATATTCTTGTATACATGCCCTCATCTCTGCTCCCTGCCCCTGGGCTCAGTTTCTCTATGCATGGGGGGATCCAGGAACTAAAAAGGGTCCACATAAAAAGCAACTGCAGACTGCTTTTGACCCCCAGACCAGATGTTCCACACCCTTGAGCTAGCCTGAGAAAAGAGCTAGTGTGGTGTAGTGGATGAGGTGCTGGGCTTGGACCTGCGAAGCCAGGGTTTAAATCCCATCTTAGCCATGAGCTTGCTGGGTGGCTTTGGGCAAGTCATAATTTCTCAGCCTTAGTTCTCCATCTGTAAGATGGAAGTATGTGTGTGTATTAGGGGTGTGCATGTTGTTTTTGTTATATGAATAACAAAAATGAAATTTGTAATTTTCATTATCGTTATTGCAATAACAAAAATGACAAGAAATAATAACAAAATCAATAACGATAACGAATGTCATTATTGATTTCATTATTGCCTAGCAGCCTGGCAGGTGTTCTTTTGGGGGTAATGTGGTGAGGGCAGGAGGGAGCAAACATCTCGGAGCCAGAAACACTGTTGAACCCTTGAACTGAGCCTGTGATGTGAGGGGAAGGACCTGTTGGATGTAATCGCTGACCAATGAGCAGCACAAGCAAGTCCCAGGCAGTTGAATGGCATCCTGTGGTTGTACAATGCATCCTGCTTCCCAGAACCAATCAGGGGAGCTCTGGGGGAGGGCACTGCAGCCCTTTATACTGCAGGACTGAGCTGCTTAAATTTGGTTCTTTGTTAGCTATTGCTCTGTCAGGGTGCATTTGCAGAATCTGCTGGTGCTTGCACTAAAAATCCTCCCATATATATCCCTACCACCTTATCTTTCCATATATATCCCTATCACCTTATTCCTTAAGGCTTACCCTTACATTTTACCTTTTTCCTTCCCCTGCCTGTCTCCCCCTGTACACATAGAGATAGATAGTATAGTTTTTATATTTTTATATTTTTATATATATACAAAATATTCCTATCCAATAATCCTAATATATCTAATAAAACAGCCTAGCATCTAAATATGTAATCACACACACACACAAAAAAAATCTATATCTATATAATAAATGGACAGGGGGAGACAGACAGGGGAAGGGAAAAGGAAAACTCAGAGGTATAGTCACTATCTCTAGTCTATATCTGTCATCTAATATATATATGGAGAGTAGTTAAGGCAGTATTTTCTTTTTTCGATAGGTTGTCATAAGTAGGTGTACCCCTCGAGAAGGACATCACATCAGATCTTAATGACCATATCTCTAAAACCATCCAAGGGTTTACAGATAAGAGACTTATTGACAAAGATACAGCCTCACTTCTCATCAATCCTAATGCCACACTTAGAAGATTTTACATGTTGCCTAAATTCACGAACCTAATAACCCAGGATGCCCCATTGTCTCTGGCAACAACACAGCCACAGAAAGAATCTCTCTGTATATTGATTCACACCTACAAAATCTGGTCCAAAACCTTCCATCTTATATTAAAGACACTAATGATTTCCTACAGAAGATTGAAGTTTTGAATAAACAATACCAATTCAATTCCAACACCATACTGGTTACATTTGATGTTACATCACAATATATCAGTGATGGTATCCAGTCTTTGAATGATTGTCTCAACAACAGAACTTCTAAGGAACTACCTACAGAAGTGATTATTGAACTAGCCAAACTGGTTCTTACTTGCAACAACTTCACCTTCTATCGGAAACACTACTTGCAAATACAAGGCACAGCCATGGGGAAACATATGGCACCATCGTATGCCAATTTATTCATGGGAAACCTGGAACAAACTATCCTCAAGAATACTAAACACAAACCCCTAGTTTGGTGGTGATTTATTGATGATATTTTTGTTATCTGAAACAGTGGCAAGAATAACTTAGTCCGCTTCAAAGATGAGATCAACTCTTCATGAATATTAAATTCATGTGCAATAGCATTATAGAAAACTCTCATGTTCCTTTTTTGGATATTTTGCTAACTGTTTACCAACACAAAATTATCTCTGATCTATACAGTAAACCAACAGATGCCCATGTATATTTAGTAGGGGTGGGACATCAGGCAAAAAAACGGTTACTGGTTTTACCGGTTACTGGTTTACAAAAAACCAGATTACCGGATTAAAACCGGTTTACCGGTACCTGATTTATTGCATTGATTTCAATGGGGAACTGACCCCATTGAAATCAATGGGGGGGAAAACAATACCTCCTCCCTCCCTCTCCCAGGCTGTGCAGGTGGAAGGGGGGGCACCCCCCACCCACCCTGCCCAGCCTGGATTTAATTTTTTTTTTTTTTTACCCTAAGTCCCTACTAGTGCAGGCTCTGGGCTGCCATCGGTGACCCGGAGCCCGCACCAGCAGGTACTAGGGTGATCCCTGGGGTGGGGGGTGGTTTAACACCCCCCCACCCCAGGGATCACCCTACCTCCCCACCCAGGGATCGCCTACCTTTGGTGTTCCGGGCGGCGGCGGCAGCGGCAGAGGCGGCGGCGGTGGCAGCATGGCGGTCTGGCGACTTCAGCACTGGCTGGTGGCTTCAGCGCTTTCTAGGCCTTCCGGGGAAACCCGGAAGTTCCCCGAAAGGCCTACTAAGCACTGAAGGCACCAGCCAGCACTGAAGCTTCTGGACCGCCGTGCTGCTGCTGCCGCCTCTGCTGCTGCCATATGGAGTGCCAAAGGTAGGTGATCCCTGGGTGGGGGGGTAGGGTGATCCCTGGGGTGGGGTGTGTGTTAAACCACCCCCCACCCCAGGGATCACCCTAGTACCACAGTACCTACCTGCTGGTGTGGGCTCTGGGTTGCCGGCGGTGGCCCGGAGCCCACACTAGCAGGGACTTCGGGGAAAATTTGTTTTTTTTAAATCCAGGGTGGATGGGGGGGGTGTCCCCCCCTTCCACCCACGCAGCCTGGACTGGGGAGGGAAAGTGTTTGTGGTTTTTTTGTTTCTTTTTTTACATTGCGGCCATTCATTTGAATGGCCGCAATGTAAAAAAATTTGGCACGGGGATCCGGTACCGGTACCACCAAATACCGGAGTAATCCGATACTGCCAGTACAGCAAAATACCGGCAGTATCGGATACCGGATGTACCGAACTTCCCACCCCTAATATTTAGATAGGAATTCATACCATCCCAAACATATAAAGAATATCATCTACAGCGTAGCCCTGAGACTTAAACGTAACTGTATAGCACCAATTACTTCAAAAGCATTAATGATCTCAAAGAGCAACTCCTTCATAGGAGATATCCTCCACATGTTATGGACCACAACATCTACTGAACATCTATTTTCACAAAGGACACGGTCCTCTGTAAACCTATGAGTGAAAATACTAAACAACAACGTATCCAATTTGTGGTTGACTTCCACCCAGCATCCCCTAATTTTCATCTGGCTAGTAAGGAAAGCTATTCCTTGGTTTCCAACTCACCACATCTGGCTACATCTATTAACAAACCCCCTATCATTGCCTTCCATCAACTTCCCAACCTATGCAAATTGCTAGTAAGAGCCCAAACTAAACCACCTATTCACAATCCAGGATCAGACTGTTGTAATTCCAGTCGGTGCATCACCTGCATGTACATGAGTGAGACTGCAACATTTAAACGCAGTGTAACCGGCAAGACCTACTTTGTTAAACAGAACATCACCTGTAAATCCAACTATCTTATATATGTTATTGAATGCAAACGGCCTGGATGCCACATTCAATACATTGGAAAGACAATTACTGATCTTTGCACACATTTTAGAAACCACAAATTGGCTATCATCAAGAAGAAGCTAGAACAACCCATTTCTAAACATTTTAACTCTGATAGCCACAGCCTTTTGGACTTGGTAATATTCCCCATAGAGAATCCACTTATACAATGGTCAATAGAAGAAAGGGAGAACTTTTGGATATACAGACTTTGTACCCTTACACCCCGAGGCCTCAACCTAGAAGTCAACAACAAAGATCTTCCTCATCTTTAGTACTTCTCCCCTCCCTTTCAGCATCACCTGCCTGGGAATTCTTCTTCCCTCTACACTCTGTTGCCTTGACTCCCAGCAGCATACACTTTAAATCCAACTGGTTACTGAAGAAGACGGAAGCTGAAATGTTTAACTAAAAGATTTAATTTACCTCTGTTTGGTCATTCACTTTTTGACATGTGTATATATATGTCAAATTTATATATATCTTTATCTCTAATATATATATATATATAAAATAAAACTATATAGTGTGTGTGTATACCAATAACGATACCAAAAACAAAATCTTCATTTGAAGTCGGTACTGAAACCGACAACGATAACGAAAAATTACATTTTGTTATTAACAAAAACGACACATTTTAATAACAAAAATGATAATGAAAAACAAAAAACAACATGGGGCCCTGGTGCACACCCCTAGTGTGTATCTGTCCCTGTGTTTCCCTCACCCTTGTCCATCTTAGAGTGTAAGCTTACTGGGCAGGCACCTGTCTCCAAACATCTGTGACTGTAAAGCACTGTGTCTGCCTAGTAGTGCTACAGAAATGATAAGTAGTAGTAGATAGACATAAAAACTGTTGTTGATGAATGATGCTAAATGGACAGCATACAAGAAAGCAGATCTCCATGCACCCTACATGAGATATAACATCAATATCAGGTTGCAAGTTTACATCATCCTGCTCTTTATTAATGACCCCCCATTCTGACCTGCAGGGACTACTTCCATGTGTGCTGGTCAGCCCGGGACATCTTTTCAGAGATTGCTAGCAATGAAATTCTCTACAACTAATTGAGATGGAGGAGATTACAATACCGACACCTGGAACTGGAGTGAAACCATGAGTGTAATTTGCATAGATAATCAAACAGCTGTCAGATTGTAAATGACACCATTTGTCACGCCGAGTCTGAGTCAGTCTGAATTAGTGCCCTGATGGTCAAAGGTTCCAGCAACAACCACTCCCTTTTCACCAGCAAGTATTATGGACAGGATTTGCTTCTGAAATCCTAGTTCTAATCTTCTATTTGCTCCTTTCATCCTACACTGCTGGTCCATTGCTTGAAAATAGGCAAGCCCATTTCAAGTAAAACAAACAAACAAACAAAGGAGAGTTAAAGAAACGAAGATTCTGATCTGTAGATTTCAGACAGTTTGAAAATGAACCCTTTAAATTGAAAATGAAAGTTCTTCTCTTGCATTTTTGCTCCCTGCTGTTTTTTTTAATCTTTAATTCATTAAGTGCAATTGCACTTAGCGATGAGCTTGCAAAGTGAAACCCACTTAAATGCAAATTTCAGGGGTGTAAAAGGTTACTAGGGTAGGATCTTGTTAAATCCTGGGCCTCTCTACTGAGGCTTCTAGTAAGAGCATCAAGTATATGATATGAAGCAGCTTTCCCACGAGCTGCTTTGGCGCTGCAGGAGCATGTGCTATTCAACTCTAGCGCAGCTCCCGTCTCGTGGGAAAGTAGGAGCTGCGGCTCTCCCACTGGCCGGCTCGCGCAATGGACAGGTTAGTGAAATCCTACCCTGTCCGTTGCGCGAACCTGCTGGTGGGAAAGCCACAATTCCTACCTTCCCACGAGATGGGAGCTGCGCTCGATTTGAATAGCACATGCCCCCGCGGTGCCTAAGCAGCTCATGGGAAAGTGACCTGAGTCATTAGCCCACCGGGACCTAGGTTTCCACAATCAACATTTCATGTACATCTTCTGATGGTAATAAATGTCCTTCACTAGCTACTGACCTGTCCTGTGTATGAATGTACAGTCCTGGAAGACGGAAGAGTCTACATCGGCCCATAAGATACTAACAGTCTCTGCAATAGGTTCATTTGTTGATTTCATTAGAATCCCACATAATCACTTGCATGCCAGGGGAGGTTAAACATTGCCATCCAAGCTCTCTGCACACACAAAAATGTTTTTAAACCCCATTCCATTCTCTCCAACACATCCCAATGTAGTGAAAGAATGTTAAGATGTTCTGGTCTATATTGGCAAATCTCACACACGTCTCAACCTCAACCTTTGAAAGGAGGGACAGTGAATCTTAACATGAAGGACAATGTGGGATTTCATTTGCATAAAATTTGCATGTGCTAATTTATTCAAATTTTAAGCAGCTCATTATCTAACTTGGAAGCTGGGCTGAAAAAATAAACTTTTTAAAAAAGTAATCTTAGAAGCAAAAATAATCATATGTAATAAGCTGTCTCCAAAGCCACACTTGAACACTTATTCTTCCAGTCTTTGGCTTGATCCAAGTTCCATGCACTGTGCAAGCACATTGTACACACACAGTGCACGTGCATGTTGTGTTTGTGCAGTACGTGGGAGTGGGGCCTTTGTTCATTAAATACCCCTAACTGCTCAGTCCCACCCCTTCATTGCCAAGCATCCTATACTATGCACTCAGCACTCCCTGTGACGGTAAAACTTTCCCCACACTCCTGATACTTCTCCTGTGTGAATTCTCTGGCAGATTATTATTATTATTATTATTATTATTATTAACAAACATTTATATAGCGCCAGCAGTGTACCTGGCACTTTACAGAGTAATAAAATAGACATGGTCCCTGCCCCTAGGGCTTACAATCTGAGAGACAGGAGCTGGGGGAGAGACATAGGAAGGGGAACAGAGGGAGAGACAAGGGGTCTAACATTCATGAAGATGCGAGGTCTCAAGTGCACGTACTTGGCTTGGTTACGATGAGAATGACAGCAGGCAGGTCCATGTTGCAAGGATAAGGGTAAACCGATCGTAGGTATAGGAATAGTGGCTCAGCAGGATAAAGAGTCAGACAGAGCAGAGCGAAAGAGGTGAGTTTTAAGGAGAGATTTGAAGGTATGAAGGGAGGGGGCAAGGCGGATGTGGACAGGGAGGGAGTTCCAGGCATGGGGGGCAGCAAGTGAGAAGGGACGAAGGCGCTTAGGGGAGCAGGGAAGGCGTGGAAGGGTGAGAGAAGGGACAGAGGAGGAGCGAAGTGCACAATGAAGGCAGATGAAGACTATGTGGATTCTCTCACAGTCCTAGATAGAGACTAGGATTAATTTTTGTTGTTGTTGTTGTAAACAGGAAATTTAAAAATGAAAGAAATCACAATAATAGCCCACGAAAAGGGCCAGATTTGAACCTTTGACCTACCAATCACTTGTCCCCAGTTCTACTACCAGAGCTTAATTCAGTCTTTAGAAGGAAGGGTCTTTAAATTAGACTCCTTTATAATGGCCTTTTCACATGGTCCCCACCCCACACATGTGCGGTGGGGGAGGGGGGTGCCCCTGAAAACGCCGCCCGTGGTGGTGGTGCGTCTGTAGGAATGGTGTCTGCAGTGGGTGGGGGTGCGTGTGTGCTCCTGCACTCCACCCATCACCCACACACGGAGCAACAGGCTCCAATGCCGGTTGCTCCGTGGGTGGCGATGGGTGTGCACCCGTGGGAACGGCTCCACACCCACCTCCACCCCCTGCGGGTACACACCCATCCCCACCCACCCACTGTGGTCCATTTGAAAAGGACCTAAGGATGTCTTTAGACATAACGTCAATGGGTGTCTGAATGTGTGTTTTGACCATGATATGAACACTATTTTGGCCTTGTGTTCACGATGTAGTGCTGCTTAGACACACAACCGATCTTGGGGCAAACCCATGATTTGCTCGCCCCCCCCAATCTCAGCATACAAGCGCTGCCACCTCGTTCCCCGTGTTTTACCTGCTAACACGCCACACAATATCATTAGACACAATGTTGGCCACATGTTCAGCCGGAACAGGCAAATTGTCCTTGCGATGCAATGGTGTTCACATCGCGTGTTAAACAGGTGGCCAAATTGGTGTTGGGATTGTCATGGTGCTTACACACAATGGCCAAACACGTGCTTAGGGGTTTTGATACCAGATCTTTGTTATGGCTAAAGACATCCTAAGTTAGACAGCTGCTGTAATGCTGATACAACAGCAATAGCAGTATGATTGGATAACTAAGCTTTGTGGCTGTTATGTCAGGAATCTGGCATTCTAATCTGCATAAATTGCATACACTTTGCATCTTGTGTCTCTTCTCTGTTAGCTTCCTTAAAAATAATGAGTAGCTCCTTGTTTCTAAGCTCAGCATTGAAGTAAAAAGTGTTGAGAAGCACACTCGGGGCCGTATAATTCAAGCTGGCAATCCCTTCTGCTACTAAGACTATTTTAAAGTCATCAGTCTTCCCCTTGTTCTCATCACCACAATGTGAGATTTTGCAGCAGGTGTTTGGGACTGAAGGATAACTCTCAAAATCCTGCTAGATCTGGGACATGGCACATAAAGAGGGATACTTGAGAGTTATGCAAATTTGTATTGTTACTATTCCGTAAGTAAGGGTCCTTTTTCAACTCAAGGCTATTACATGCACACACCAAGGCTTCAGTTCTTAATGCATTTTTATGACAGTGCAAGACCTATTCATTTCCCTGGGGTTTGCACAGGCGGAAAGCTTTGAAGCTTGGGCCACCCACCTTCAGTCTCCAATGTGGCAGAGAGTAATTTAACTGTACTGCCCTTAGGACCCGACTAAATTCCCATGTGCCATTTTGAATATTTGCAGGGTCAGGCTTTGTCTAGAAGAAGCATAATGTGCAATTTATTTATTTTTTAAAAAGAGACTTTCTGACTCTCACTGTAGCCATTAAATAACATGTTGACAGAGAAATGAAGGTCAGTTATGTACCATGATTTGTGATCTTCCCATTTACAGCCTTTTATGCATGCAGTTTCTTGTGGCTATTGTAAGAAATGAATTTGCTGACTAAAATGCATGCTAAAATAATGAGTTCAGTTCAATATTCATGTAAAGCAAATTTTACATTTAGAATTGCATGCGTTTGCCTTGAAGACCTGAAGAGTTTCTTCCCACTGGTTGGGAAATGGGGATGAAAGACATGACCTTAAAAGCAGCCTGGAAGTTGCTAATAAAGCATCCTGGAAGTTTTTTTTTTAAAAAAATGTATCAATTTATATCCCGCTCCTCCTGTAAAAACAGTTCGGGGCGGCTAACAATTTTAAAAGAGTAAAAATACAATAATATAAATATAAAACAATCATAATAATATAAATAATTTAAAACACGGTTAGGACAAAATAAAAGAATAAATAAGGGTAGGGTGGCGTTAAAACCCTATCCCACCCTACCACCCTCCCCAAAGGCCTGGACAAACAGCCAGGTTTTACAAGCCCGCTGGAATGTTAAAGGGCTTGGGGCCAGGCGAGCTTCCTCCAGGAGGGAGTTCCAAAGACGTGGCCCGGCCACTGAGAATGCCCTCTCCATACCCTCTCCATTGTGGCCCCCCGCTTAACGTGGGGAACCTCCAAGAAGGCACCCCCGGCAGACCAAAGAAGCCGCTCTGGGGTGTGGATGGTGAGGGGGTCCCTGAGGTACGAGGGGCCCAGACCATGAAGGGCCTTATAGATCAATACCAATACCTTGAACCTGGCTCAGCACGCTATTGGCAACCAGTGCAGAGTCCGGAGCACAGGTGTTATGTGCTCCCGACGACCCGTACCCAACAGGAGCTGGGCCGCCGCATTCTGCACTAGTTGCAGCCTCCGAACCAGGAACAAGGGCAGCCCCACGTAGAGCACATTGCAGTAGTCCAGCCTCGAGGTGACAAAGGCATGGATGAGGCTGCCCCCCAAGCAGCCCCAAGGGCTGCATGTATACATTAAATAATAATGGAGACAGAATGTAACCCTGCGGAATGTCACAGGACAAGGCACGGGGACAAGATGTTTTAGCTCCCAACACCACCTTCTGACTTCTCCCCGAGAGGAATGAGCAGAACCATTCAAGAACAGTCCCGTCCAGACCCCCCAGGTCACGCAGCCATCTCAACAGCAGTCCATGGTCCACGGTGTCAAAAGTGGCTGAGAGATCTAGTAGGATAAGAAATGTCGAACATCCTGCGTCCATCTCCTGGCGGAGATCGTCGACCAAGGCCACCAATGCTGTCTCAGTGCCATAGCTGGGACGGAACTCAGATTGAAAAGGGTCCAGGAAACCAATACTATCTAGATGCTCCTGGAGCTGGATCTCCACCGTCCGCTCAATAACCTTCCCTAAAAAGGGAAGGTTAGAGACAGGTCAGTAGCTGATGAGCGCGTCCACATCCAATGATGGTTTCTTCAGCAGGGGGCATGCCACAGCCTCCTTGAGGCTGGGCGACAACCTCCCCTGCTGCAAGGACGCATTAACCACTCTCGCCAGCACAGTCCCCAATGTCTCCCTGGAGGCTTTCACCAATCAGGACGGGCACGGATCAAGTTCACAACTGGTGGCTCTCACAGAGCCCAAGATATCCACCGCATTGGCTGGTGTCACTTCCTGAAACTCCCCCCACAAAGTTGGACCAGACGGAGCCTCCATCACCTCGCGCTCTCCACCTACTGCCCCCAACCCAGCGTCAAAGTCGCTCTGAATCAGAGCGATCTTGTCTGTGAAGTAGATGAAAAACTCCTCACAGTGGGCCTGGGACAAGTCCCCATCCAGGCAGAGGGAGGCCGGACTGACCAGCCCCCACACCACCTGAAACAGCTCCTCCGGGCATGACTTTGCAGACACTATGAGGGCAGCAAAGAACTCCTTCTTTGCTGTCCTCACAGTCTCAACATAGGACTGCAAATGGGCCCTATGGAGAAATCGGTCGCAGTCAGATCGAGTCCGACGCCAGCATCGCTCTAGCCTCCTGCCTGCTTGCTTCATACACTGCAGCCCCTAAGTAAACCAAAGGGCCCTGCGGTGATGAGACAGAGGCAGGGGGCGTCTTGGAGCCACCCTGTCAATGGCCTCCCCTAGCAAGCTGTTCCAATGCTGGACTAGCTCATCGACAAAGTGGCCGTCCAGGTCCAAGGTTAATTCCCTCAGGACCTCCTGGAACCGCTGGGGTTCCATCAGCCTCTGAGGGCGGACCAATCTAACTGGTGCCATCCCCTTCTGGGGGTGGCGTGCTGAGAGACTGGCCTGGAGGAGATTGCCAATAAAGGCAGCCTGCAAGTTGAGTATTGCTTCCTCACAAAGAGGGCTGAGCAGGAACAAGTTGAAGATTAGTCACTGATATCATTGAATGAACAATTGTATTTATAACAAATAAATTGAAAAGTATGGCAGATTGTTTATGGGCAATTCACAAGCAGACAAAGAGGTCATATATAAACTACTTCCTGCAAGTGTTTCATGAACTTGATATATTACAAACAGCATGAGAATAGATGTGTCTCTCTCTGATCATTATGCAGGACTGAAGATATGCAGTTGGTTTGTTTGATCAAATACGTAAGTGGTATCAAAGTCACAAGTTACCAAAAATAGAAAGTAATTCATGTTACCAATTACCAGGGCTACATGTCCAAATTGACATAACTAGGAAAAAGGGTCACAACTAGTCATCCAAGGTGTGTGTTCAACAACCTTGTGTCAACAATGTGGAGTTTGGTTTGCCCTCCTGGTAGGCCAACATGACATCTGCAACCCTTCTGTAAATGCTCTGGATTCCTGACCTCATCACAGTTGCTTAGAAGACTGTCTCCAAGACAATCATTTGATGTACAACTCACCACTCCATTTCTGGAACTCAGTCACTCTAGAAATGGAGTGGTGCGTAATAAGGAAGAAATTTCTTATAAAAGAGTCGACTTAACTATCATTATTTTGATTCTGGCAGGAATAAATGTTCTAGTGAAGAACTGGAAAAATGCAACGGGACTGACAGAAACTGCTTCGATTAACAGGATATGGTTTATTTTTTCAATGGAGAAATTAAAAGCAAACACTGCTGGCGCTATATAAATGTTTGTTAATAATAAATAATAATAATAACTTCCATAATAAACAAAAGGACTTCCTGCTTACTTGGTCCCTTATCTGCAATTTCCTACAGCAGTATAAGAGACTGGATGGAAAAGTATACTACCTTCATGAAAAAGAGATCATTTGAGATGCCATTAAAGAAACAGAAAAAAGAGAATATGGACAAAATATAAATACATACCTCTGATACATAATAGTAAATAAGGGGGGGAAACAACAAAGAAATACAGGTAACTGAAATGTTATTATGTTATATGAAATACGGAAAAAAAGGGCGAAAGGTGTAAAGCCCTAGTATGTTAGAGATGTTTTTGATTGAACATTAATAAAGAATGAAATTTTTTTTTAAAAAGAGCTGGCTTATTTCCATCCATCTTTCCGTAGAGTGGTGTAGTCAGTCATAGAAAGAATTTGCAGCATGGAGAAATTGGTTTTCCGGAGGAGAAACTGAATCTTGAAATTGATCCTGGTTACAGTGGGGAGAGGAACATTAGCTGTGGTTAGATTAAAAGAGTCTCTCTTTTTTGTTTACAAAACCCTGTTAGGGAGAATAATTTTTCATATTTAGTTTTTGTGGGCATGAGCAAGGCACAGGGCACTTGTCATTTCTTTCTCTGTAATATCGTCAAAATCCATCCCTTCCTTTCTGAACACACTACTAAAAACCTAATCTATTCTCTCATCACATCCCACTTAGATTACTGCAACCTACTTCTTGCAGGTCCCACACTGAGCCACTTATCTCCACTACAGTCTATTCAAAATTCAGCTGCGAGACGCCACTCCCTTGCTCGCCATTACAACCATGTGACCCCTCTCCTCAAGTCACTACACTGGCTCCCCATCCACTTCTGCATACAGTTCAAGCTTCTCCTACTCGCCTACAAGTGAGGTCTTGCAAGAATTTGAGAGGATTGTTGTTTGGTTGTTTACCTTACTTTACAAAAAAATTGCTCGAGCCCAAAAGTAAGGTGCCAGAGATATATGGGAAGCTGGTTTGATCGAGATTATCGGACCAGAAGGGTGGTGCTACCTAAGCTATTTTGCAGTTATAGACAAAGAAATAGAAATGATATTCCCCCTATATTTTTTATAAAGAGGAATGAGTGCAAATGTTATTTGAAAGGGGAAAAAAATTGCCTATTGTAGGTCTCTGTGGGTAAATTTAGCAAAGGCTGTGAAGGATAAAGGGAGTTCAAGATTTTGGAAAATGATCAATGAGATAAACATTTGTCCAGGGGTAGATCCTTCTAGATATGTAACAAAGGATAAATGGAAAGCTTATTTTTCTTCACTTTTTAAGCCTAGTGGTCTTCCCTCTGTGGCAAATTATTTACCCCCAGATTTCCCAGACTAACCATTGTCGAGATTGAGTTGCTAACTAAACAACTTAAAAATAGCAAGGCCCCAGGAGGGGACTAGATACTCCCCGAACTGTTGAAATCATTTCAAAACTGGCATTGGCCATCTGTTTACTCAAATTGATAGAGCAGGTAGATTTCCCTTAAATTGGAACTCAGCCATAGTTATTCCCATTTTTTAAAAGGGTGAAAAATCTTCCCCGGAGAACTACAGACCTATAGGTTTACTTAGTATAATTATTAAACTATATGCAAAGCACCTTTTACAAAAAAATGGAAGCTTGGATAGAGAGTGAGGAAGTCCAATGCAAAGAGCAAGCTTGGGTTAGATCTGGTAGCTCTACGGTTGATCGCTGCTTCATAATATCTCACCTGGTGGGAAATATATGGTAAAACAAGGTAGTTTATATGCAGACTTTAGAGATCTGAGGGCTGCTTTTGATTTGATCCCTTGTGAACGCTTATGGAATAAATTACTAAGAACAAATATTGATAGGTATCTTTTATTCCTCATATGGTCTATGCCAATACTTCACTGAAGGTGAGGCTTGGGCCTGGGGGCCATCTATTAGGACCGGTCAAAATTTCTGTTGACATTAGACAGGGCTGCATCCTGGCCCCAGCATTGTTTAACCTTTATTTAAATGATTTGCTGGAACATTTAAGTTCCAATCTAGGGCATCCTCCATTGTTGGGTTCCTCGCCTGTAGCTTGTCTGCTCTATGCAGATGATGCCGTTCTTCTATCCCAACCCCCCTGCTGGCCTGCATAGAAAATTGTATGCCTTTTCTAAATATTGCCATAAAAACTTGCTAAAAATCAACTATGACCAGACCAAAATCATGAACGTCTCAAAGTCCAGGTCTCAACATAGATGAGTATTGGATGGACATCTGATTGAACAAATTAAAACTTTTTGCTATCTTCAAATTATTTTTCAAGCCTCTGGGGATTGGACTGCCCAAATTCAAGCCTCTGTAGTAAAGACTAATAAAAGTGCTGCAGTAGTTTTATGGTTTTTCCAATCCAGGGGTGGAAATTTGATTTGCCCAGCCCTAAAAGTTTATGAGGCAAAATGTATATCTCCGTTCCTTTACAGGGCACTGCTATTGGCTTTGGTAAAGGTGGGCAAAGTGGAAACTGTTCAGTCAAAGTAAAGTTCCTCTGAGCCCTTTTGTCCCGTGCTGTGTCTCAAATGTTGTAATCCATCTTGAGTGTGGACTCCTGTTGGTCCAAACAAGGGTTTGTTTTTTTATTATTGCCTATTGGTTAAGATTAATATTTTCTCTTGCCCTTGGACTACCTAGGTTGGTCTTGCAAGATATAAAACTTTGCCACTGGTTTTTATTAGTGCATGCAAAAGTCCAGTCGCTGGGCTTTTCTATATCCTATTTATATTCTTTGGGCTTTGGTAGGACCAAAGAAAAGTTAAACAACGTCTATGGGATATAGGTCGCCAAGCGGATATTGTCATGATAACCTCTGCATGTTCATTAGCTTATCACTCATCTTTTATTAATCTTATGCCAGTTCCAATGTCTTACTTTAATAGCCTCCCTGTCCACATCCGCCTTGCCCCCTCCCTTCATACCTTCAAATCTCTCCTTAAAACTCACCTCTTTCGCTCTTCTCTGTCTGACTCTTTATCCTGCTGTGCCACTATTCCTATATCTACGATCGGTTTACCCTTATCCTTGAACATGGACCTGCCTGCTGTCATTCTCATTGTAACCAAGCCAAGTACGTGCACTTGAGACCTCGCATCTTCATGAATGTTAGACCCCTTGTCTCTCCCTCTGTTCCCCTTCCTA
>QEPC01006282.1:4558022-4594633 GCA_003113815.1 Sphenodon punctatus
CCCCCCCCCCCCCCCCCCCCGATGAACTTGCCGAATTTGGCTTCCCAGGCTGCAGAATTTAGGATTTGGTGCAGTGAACATAGGTCCCTACGTACGAATGAGGAAGCTACTCAAACAGCTGCTCTATTTGGGGATCCCTGGGGAAGAAGTACATATCATACAGGGAGGAGCTGTGGTTCTTCTTACTGGCTGATTTGAGTTCATTAAAACTGAACCTCAAAATGATTCTTTAGAAGCTCATTGATGACCAGCCCCAAGTAGCCCTAAACATGCATCCCACCCTGTAGGCTTTAAATTTAGCACTAGACTGAATGATGTGTGTAGCCTGGAGACAGCGTCCAGGCGTTGAGCCAAAACTGAGAATAAGGCTCAAAGCAGTCACTTAAAAAGAAATTTCTCCGGGAGAAAACTAGGCCGAAAGACAGAGCTTTGGATACAGCACAGCAAAGGGGCATTTAGGCACTTCCAAACATGAGATGCCACCTCTCACTGTGGAGCCTATGTACAGGTTCCCTGTGGAGCCTATGTACAGGTCTGGGTAATAGACCTTGACTCCTAGGAAAATGACTGACCACTACTGTGATGTCCTCTGAGCAGCATGTAAATTCTGGGTGTGCAAAGCTGGCTAATGTAATGACTAGTTTCTCCAGATCAGACCAGATGCAGTTCAATGGCCTGCTTCCTTGATAGAAGCCCTCACCAGATTTGAATCCTGAGGCTCCAGGCAAAAGCTCTGACCTCACTGCTGCCAGGAGCATCACATCAGCAGCCCCCCAACAACCTACTCCCCTGGTGATGGCAGACTCTCAATAGGCCAGCCAGCCTACATTTTCATTGGCTGCTTTGGGGTAGATACTGTAAAGACCCAGTTTTGAACTCATGTCCCATGGGGTTCTGCGATAGCGGTCAGCTTTCCTGTGCCACTGGCTCAGCCTGCTATGGGTCAGGCCACTCCTAGGGGACATTCTCTGTACTGGCTAGGCTAGGCCACACCCCCTCTCCAGCTTGTCCTAGTCCCTCCCACACTTCCCAGTTTCCAGGTTGGCTGCCAACTAGGATATAAGCAACAGGAAGCTGGGTGGAGCAACATCTTTCTTCCTGCTTTCAGACCTGCTCTTGCACTGTTCCTTGCTCTTGCTCTGCTTCTGTTCTTGCCCTCATTCCCAGTCCTGACTCTCCTCTAGCCCTTGTTCCCAGGCCTTGCTTCTCGTTTCCCCTTTCTATCTTCCTGTGATAGGGGGAGTGATTGATTGTCCGGGCCAGTGAGGTGGGCGATGGGAGTGTCCCACCAGCCCCTGTATTTGTGTTGTATTGGGTAGGTCATCCAGGGAGGAGGGTGCCAGTCAATTGTGGTTTGTCTGTGTGAATGAAAGATGGCTTCACAAGGAGGGAGGACGTCTGGAGTGGTTGAGGGACCTGAGCTATCTGGTTTTATGATACCCACCAGGGTGATGATCGGCGGGAGGGGAGATCCGTGGCAATGGCAGAAGGTGCCTCGTCCTAGAGGCTGTTGGCAGATTGTTGTAGAGCCTGTTGTGAGTATCTCTGTCAGGCAGCCGCCTGGAGGGCGTAAAAGACCGGCCCCCCGAGCCCCGAGAATCCCGAAAGGTGGGGGGAGCCCCGCAACAATTCCCTCACCCGATCTGCGGCTCAGCCGTCAGCCAGCGGCAGCGCCACCAAAACCCGGAAGCACAGTGAGGAGCCCGGCGGGAGAGAGAGCAGCCACGCTCCTGCCTGGCCACGGCCCCTCAGAGAACAGGCGTCCAGAGACGCCGACGCCCGCAGTACAGGGCACGCCCCCTGCAGCGGGGCTCCGTCGATCGGCACGTCTGCGACTCCGCCCTCCACTCCAGGCTATTTAAGCACGCCACAGCAGGGCCTCCACGCTGGTGAACGATGCTCTGCCTGTGAGACCGGCCCCCCTCTTTGTCCTTGCCCTGTTTGAAGGACTGTGACCTAGAGTTTAGCGTTGTGGGAGTGAGAGAGAGTGTGGCTGCTTGGTGACTGACTGTGTGAGTGTGGACAGGAACCGACTGGAGCAGGTGAGTGCCTCCTTATTGTTCCACTGCGGGTGCCCCCGGGCCTGGGGAGCAGAAGCCCTATCCCTACCTGCCCCTCTCTCCCCAGGGTTCACACTCCCTGTTCCACACCAACTTTCCTCCCCCATTGTACCCCCTTCCTGGGACCCTGAGCGACTGTGGCCCGAGGAACGGACCAAGGCTTGCGCTATACCCAGATACCCGATGATGATCTAGGCCTGGTATCTTTTCGATCCACGTGGCCCTATAAGACCCTGAGGGTAGTTTTCCAGGCACTGCCTTGTGTTCCGGATCCCGCAAACGGGTGGCTCTGTGTGTCTAACCCCCCTACCTTCCTCCTTCCCCCTTGTGAGGTATTCCCCCAACCTCACAATCTCAAAATCTACTAAATAAATAAATAAAAATCTACTAAATAAAAGGGCCAACGGGGAATGGATAATCCGGAGTCCTCCTGCACAAGGGTCTGGATGACTAATGCCAGGACCCCACCAATTGTGTCTTCAGTCAGTAGGCAATCAGGCCTCTGCTGTGGTGGGCCCCTTAATGTGGAACTCCCTCCCTCCAGATGTCTTTCTAAGTTCCTCCCTCCTTACCTTTAAAAAACACCAGAAAACTCATTTGTAGGGCTGTAGCAGAAAGTCGCAGCGGTAGCTATTTCCACCGGAAACAGCGTTTCTGCAATTAGCGGTATGGTGTGGCAGAGGCTTTCATTCCGCTAGTTTCATTCCGCTACTTCTGCAGTTCCGCTAATTTCATTCCGCTACTTCCACAGGCTTCACAAACAGCGGAAACATTCCATTTTCGCTACTTCCGCCATTCCGCCAGCGCCACAAAATAGCGGAACAGCGGTCTTCCGACAGTTTCCAACAATTCCGCAATTTTCCCGATAGTTTCCGAATTTGCAGAATGCCGGCGGAATTAGCAGAATGTTGGCAGAAAAGCCGCAGTGTGGTGTGGGCAATTCTGAAATGGTGGAATGGAATCGCGTCGTGGTAAAAGTTGCTGCCACTTCAGCCCTACTCATTTGTTCTCTAGGTCCTTTTAGGATTCACTGCGAGTTCTCCTTAATGTAGTCTGTCCTCCCATTGTTACTTCTCCTAAAGTGCAGATGTTCCCTACGTAAGAAAAACATCTATCTATCTATCTATCTATCCTTACAGAATACTTGGATTCCTTTATACCTTATATTATACTTCTATATTTTGTATGAAGTAGCTTTGGTTCTGGATAATTTAGAAAAAGTTTTGTTAAGGTTCTTTTCAGTTTAAGTTGTACTGATATGATTTCTTGAGTAAAGTGAGGTAAAGGAAGCTGAGTCTCTGTGATCATTTAAGATTGATCTGCTTCTCCTGGGATAGCATCTCAGAAGAAAACAAAGTTCTGAGCTTGCTCTACGTCCCAATTTCCCCAGGGACAGTTTGTTCTACCATCTCCTTTTTAAATGATTTTAAATTGATTTTATATTGTTTTGTTTTGTATTTTTAAAAATATTTTTTATGATTGTGAAGATCTCCGAGTGCCATTTAAAGGCAGGGGAGCACTACAGAAATAAAATTGTTGTTGTTGTCTCCAAGTCCCAGCCCTGATCCTGACTACCTGTTCTGTCCCTGATCCTGTGCCCCATTCCCAATGCCCTGGACCCCTCCTCCCCCCCCGCTCGCCCTGTGTCCCTTACAGATAAGGAAGTCAGCAAGAGGGAGTTACTAGACCACCTCACCCAGCCTGTCTGCTACTGAACCCTGCTCTTGTTCCAGATCTGTTCCTATCTGCTTGTGTTCCAGTCCTTCCCTTACTTAACACTGGCCTTGGACCTTGCATCCTGAGTCCTACCTTGACCCCTTCCTGTGGATCTGAGTTCCTGCCTCCTGATCTGGCTTACTCCCTCGATTTTGTTTTTGGCTCCCCCCTGGATTAGCTAGGCTAGGTGAGTTGGGAGGGAGGCTAGGCAGATCTAGAGTAGTGATGGGTAGAAATGAGATCTGAACCTGTAGCAGACTCCAGTACAGCAATAATTGGGTAGCCTTCTAGTTGCTTGGACACCCTCTGCTTCCTCATTGTGAGCACTTTTAAAACCCTACTCCACCAATGAGAGAATGGAGAACCTCAGTAAATCTGGAAATAGGAGCGTGTTCTTACAAGAGAGTTTCCTCACATATACGCCTGTGGAACTTGGACTGTGGACAGCTTCCAGGTGGTATAGAGGTCTGTGCTCTGGGTCTATTGTATCTCCATCTGCTTGTGTTAGAGACTGGGGTCCTTACATTCATGTTGATTGTGCACCACCTGTGTAGCAGTCTTTTTCCTGGGCCAGCAGCCTTGCGATGCCTATTTTTGTCTCCTAGTGCAAACTCCCTGTGGTTTGGAGATTGTGTCCTCAGTGTACAGGAGCTACCTTCCTCTTTCAACAGATCTGAAAGAACATTATTGTGTGCAACTGAGGTGACAACACTTCCATACTGAACTGTGAACCAAAGGCTGAGTCTGTGGGTTGCAGATTAACAAACAACTCTTGTTTGAAGTCATGGTGTGACTTTCTATTGATCATACCGTACATCAGTGGGATAGGTTTAGCTAGTTTACATCCTTACTCCACTCACTGTGTAATGTACAGGCAAGATGAACAATGAACCTGGCTTATCTCCTATTTAAGACAATGTATATCAGGAGTCACCGCAAACATATGCAAATGTCTGTTGCAGATGAGATGAGCACCAGGATGGCAACCTAATAAGGAATCAGGATCAGGGCTAGAACTGAAATGGGTACCTGCAAAAATGACTATACCTGTCTCAGGTGGGTTGGATACAAAAAGGTACCCGGCCTTTAGTGACTGACAAGTTACATGCATTACCAAATTACCTTTTTGTGTTACTAAGGTTGCTTCTCTGTTTCTGATATTTTCTTTTCTGTCATTGTGCCGAGTTGCTAATTTTCTGTTTTCTATCCATTTCCATTCATCCACGGATGGTTCCATGGGCCCTGGTGTGCGTGCACAGTGATGAGAATGATGAAACTAAGAAACTTGAAAAGACACAAACCACTAACATGTTACGTTGGAATGTGTTGGTAATGGTAAAATGAAAGTTGGTGTAGTAAGGACAGGCTTGCCTTGGGTACGTATTTATCAGATAGAGAGGCCCAAACACTCAGTCTCTTATGCGGAATCAGCATATCACAATCTTTTATTTACATTAAAAAACACTCCATATTCTCTATGCCACAACTTCATCATATACAGTCTCAGTACCATCCTTACTAATGCTGGGGAAACAACACCTTCAGCACCCAAGCCATATCTATACCCCAACTCAGCCTGGCACAAGTCTAGGCTTGGACAGCAGTCTTTGTCTTTCTCAGTCCTCAGCAGCTCCCAGCAGGTTTTCAGCACCAGGACAGTGGTCCTGCTGGAGATCCCACAGAGATGCATTCCCCTCAGCAGTCAGGCACAGACTGACTCTTCCTGGCTTCATACTTTTCTTATATAGTTCCTGAGTTGGTGTGGCCAGGCTCCGCTTTCTTCAGCCTTAAAAGGCCAGTATCTTTCCAGTCAGTCTCTATTTTGGCCTTGGGCTTTTAACTCCCACACTGCTGGTGTTGCCCAGCTGCTGTTGTCCCGTGGCCTCTAGGGCTCAACCTATGCAGTCCTTGACTGGCCCTTGTTCCTTCTTAAAGGGCTCTTGGCCTTTATGGGCTCTGCCCTGTCACAGCTGGTTACTCAGTAATGATATACCCGGTACTTAAGTAGTCGGTTACCTATCCTGGCATGCGGGTACTGATTGGGCAACCCGAAAATGCAGGTATTATCTGTGGTACAAAATGTACTACCTGTTTCAATTCCAATCAGGGCATGTGTTTCTGGAAAAGGTTTGCACTGCATCCATTAACTAGGTACAGAACAGGACTTGCCATAAATCAGAGCCTTTCTAAGACAGGCTGAAGGCATCCAAACTAGTGTCAAAGCTGCTGTGTTAAACTAAGCTTGATTTACCCCAAGCTATTAAATCAGTTGAGAACTTGGAGAAGAATCTGTTTAGGTTTCATGATCAGAACAGATTGTGGATTGTGGCCACTTGTGTGGGCTTGATCAGAAACCCAAATTATAGCAAAGCACAGCTTGCTACCTCCTGCGGGGTGGAAAAAGAAAGCCAGAGGCTCCAGGTTTGCATTCATTAGATCTGTCTGAATTACAGGGCCAGGTGACATGCTGACTTGTAAAAGCAAAGATCTGGGATGAAAAACCGAACATGTTGAAGTGGAGTGGTGACAGTAAATGGATTGGGGAACGTGTATTACTTATGGGATTAGGAAGATGTCAAAACATGGAACCAAGGAAAAAACATAGTCAATGGGTTACACAATAATGTGGTAATGGAGTCATGTAAGGATACAGGCCCAAATTTCACTTGGGGTTCCAAGAAGGGTCTTCACCTTAATGTGCCTCACTCCCAGTTTTCTTAATATAAGGAAGCAATATCATCCTGTGTATTGAGACAAGAAGTCTCCACTCCATGGGAGAGAGAACTGATGAGATTTCCTCAGTTTACAGATGTTAGTAGAGAGAAAGTGAGAACCTGAGCCCTTAAGGAACTGTGACTCACTCAAACCAAGGGAATTTTACTTCGTGGCTAGGTTGGAAAGGGGAGTGAGTGAAGCTTGCCTGCCCGAGTGGAGGACTGTAGTCACCTGTGGCTCTTGGTTTCTCCTCTCCCTCTCAAGTACTGGAAGCCGGGCCAGTTGCCCTGAAGGCAGCAGCTGTTGGGCAGTGGCCGAAGGACGCTGCCAGTGGGTGCTGTCCATTGGCAGGTTTGTGGCAGCCAGAATCTTTGCCCAAGAAGAGTAGTATGAATGTCAGAAAGAACCGCTTAAAGACATGGGTGAATTGATGAAGATTGGGGGACTCTAAGGTGGAATGATCCTTGGGAGTGCGGGAGACGTGAGTCTACGCCACCCGGATTAGAGTCCATGCTGTTCAGTGAGGCCTTGCAAGGAGGGAGGGGAATTATCTTGGCTCCCCATGAAATATTGTTCTATCTGTGATAAGACATATTTTACATCCAATATGATGCTGTGCTTGACAAACATTGAGATACAGGACCCCGGGGCCAGTGCCTCATTGAAAATATTTATTTATTTTTATTTTATTTATTGCAACACTTATATACTGCCCAATGGCAGTCAAGGGTGTGTACAACATGATAAAAACATAATACAAAAAATAAAAAACAATATAATCTAAAACTCAGTTAAAACAATAAAATATTAGAGGCTCGAGTAAATAAATAACCCCTTATCCCCCCCAAAAAACAAAACTCCACCCACTACACATCCCCCTCACCAAACACCTGGCAAAACAGCCAGGTTTTACATTGTCTGCAGAAGAAGAGAAGATCCAAAGAGAGGCGAATCCCTACTGGGAGGTTAATTCCATAGCCACAGTGCAGCCACCAAGAACACCCTCTCAAACGTTGCCCCTCACCCCCGGAAAACCAGGAGGACCTCCAAGAGGGCGCCCCTGGCCGACCGCAGAGGCCGATACAGGACACAAGGGATGAAGCAGTTCTGCAGGTAAGTGGGGCCCAGGTTGTGTAGAACTTTAAAGGTAATAACCGACACCTTGAATCAGACCTGGAAGACTATAAGCGGCCAGTGCAGAGACCGGAGCACTGGTGTTATGAGCTCCTGGCAGCCCTTCCCCACAAAGAGGCAAGCTGCCGCATTCTGCACCAGCTGCAGCCTCCAGGTTATCACCAAGGGTAGCGATTTTGTCCGCAAAATAGTAGATAAACATGTCACAGCGAGCACTGGAAGATTCCAATTCCAGGCGAAGAGGCCAGACTGACCAGCCCCTTCATCACCTGGAAAAGCTCAGATGGATGCAATTTTGTTGATCATATGATGGTAGCTGCCACTTTGCTGTCCACATAGCCACAGCATAGGCTTTTAACGCAGCTCTGTGCTGCAATCAGTTGGCTTCAGCATGAGTATGGCGCCACCATCACTCTAACCGTCTCCCCTCCTGCTTCAGCTGATGCAGATCCTCTGTGAACTATGGGGCCCTGTGTTGCCTATGCTCGGGGACCAGACACTTGGGAGCCGTCCGGTCAATGGCCTTGGCCAACAAGGTGTTCCAGAGAGCAACGAAGTCACTGAGCGATTGGCCATCAAGGTCGAAAGGTATATCCCCCAGAGCATTCTGGAACCGATCCGGTTCCATAAGTCTCTGGGGGTGAACCATGCAAATAGGTTTCACACCCTGCCAGGGGCAGACATGCACCAGGAGACCAGCCCACAGGAGATAATGATCTATCCATGACAAGGGCACAGATGACACCTCCCCACTAACAGACCCTCCACCTCAAGGCCAATGCAAAATATTAAATCCAGAGTGTGCTCCCCCCTGTGAGTTGGGCCAGATACTACCTGAGACAGGCCAATAGTTGCCATGGCGGCCATGAACTCTTGCTCTGCCCCCTTAACTCTGGCATCGGCGTGAATATTGAAATCCTCCATGACCACCAGCCTCGGGGATCGCAATACCACCTCGTACACCAGATTGGCTAGAGTAAGTAGAGATGCTGCCATACAGGAAGGTGCACAGTATTCAAGCAGCACCCCCAATCTGTCTCCAAGAGCAAAATCAACCACAAGATAGAGGCCCTCTATACCGGATGGAGTTTGCACTGGATATCTCCACACGGACCAGTTATTCCTAAAAACAATGGTTACATCACACCCCACCCCCGTCCCTCCGGCCGTGGTTGATGCTGCATGGAGTACCCAGCTGGAACAAGGTCAATCAAAATAGGCCCTGACTCAGTGTCCAGCCAGGTCTCCATGATACACACCAGGTCAGCTGACTGGTCCAGGATCAAGTCCTGGACTGCGAAAGACTTATTAGCAACTGACCTGGCGATTAATAGCAGCAACACATAGTCAGGGGGCCTTCCATCCTCAACCACCATGTCACCTGACCTGGGGGCAACGAGGGGGACAGGCACTAGACACCTCACCCCCATCTGAGATCATGTAACACCCCCCCCCGAGGGACCATATCTTCCCTGACCCCTATAGCTGCGGCCTCCCTGCCCCCATGGCTGAATCGTCAGGCCATTGAGAGAAACCCCCCATCCCCACCCCTCACAGGGAGGTGTATTCCTCCCCCATTTCCCCAGGCTGACCCCCCTCTCTCAGAGGGAGGCTAAAGCCCACTAACTCCCCACCCCCTGCTCTCCCCAGGGGGCCTGGCCATCCCCTTCTAACCCTAAACAAAACTCAATACCTACCCACTCCAATAAAAACCTACCCCAACACAAACCCGAGCCCCAATAAATGAGCAACCACAAATCAAAGTTACAACTGCCCCCACCCCACCACCAAATAGCCCTCATATCATAATGACAGAATCCCCCCCTGTCCTCCTGGTCCCACTAAGGGCCACACCTAGGGCCCTTTTGTGTGGCCCTTAGGTCCGCAGCCTGTGGTGGTTGCCTGCAATGCTGCCGGGCAGCAGACCGCTTTTGGTGCTGCGACCCCAGAAGTCTCCCCGAGAAGCCCTGGCCCCACCCCCTCTCCTCTAGCAAGGGAGGAGGGGGCCTCGATGGTACCTGGGGGTCAGGGCAGGTGGCAATGTCCTGGCAGAAGAGAAGGGTGAGCCCTTAGGGGGACTCCCAGTTTGTGGTCTCCCAGTAGCGGCAGCAACAGCAGGTGCGTGGTCTGGCTATTTATTTATTTATTTATTTATTTTATAAATTTATACCCCGCCCCTCCTGCAAACAGCCCGGGGTGGCTTCCAAAAATAAAATACAGTACAATAAAATACAATTTAAAATCATCAATAATAATATAAATTATTAAAACAGGGCTCGGCTTCATCATACATAATAAATAATCAATCAGGTGGGGGAGCTAAACCCCCCCCTTACCCCACCCTCCCAAATAGTTCCTAAAGTTGCAGGCTCATGCTTTTCTCAGACAAAGCTCACTGATTTCTTCACAAGCAGGATACAGGTGGGGTCACTGGCCTCTGTGGAGCATATGGACGAGGGGGGTGTCAAGGAGAAACATAGGGTCACACACATGTAACACGGGACTGCATGTAGACTACATGCCTGTGTTGAATGGACCTGGTACAATGATGGCACTTATTCCCAGCTGACCTTAGGGATCACGACGGAACCTAAGGAAGAAGGTGGTCTTTTATATATATAGGGTCAAAACAATTCAGGGACCTTAGGATGCAAGAGACCTGGAGGAATGCAAAGCCCTGTGAGAAGGTGTGTCATAGATTTGTGTAAGCTTGGCTGCTAAATCCCTGAGTTAGGTTTCAGGGTGATTCCCATGGTTTCCTGCTGGAAGGTGGATCTACTGAACTCTGTCCTCAACATAGAATGAGTCAGAGTGAACCTATGGGCCAAAGGAAACTGATTAGAGGAGGCTCAGTGCAGAACGCACAGAGACAGGGACAGCCAAACTGAGGGTCTGTAATGTCTGAAATGACAGAGGGTATAGAACAGCTCCCCTATGAAGAGAGACTGGATAGTTTGGAGCTCTTCACCTTGGAGAAGAGACTTCTGAGAGGGGATATGATAAAAGTTTATAAAATCATGAGTGGTGTGGAACACGTTAATAGGCAATATGCCAGACACCAAGCCTCTGGCTACAGTCCAATCAATAGAGCCTAGCCACAACCACAGTCCCAGGCTAGCTCTTGGCAGTGACGGCCCTCGCCTGAGGGCGCCTGGGGCAGTACCCTGCCCCCTATCTCCCCCCGTCCCCATGTGCCACTGACAGAGTGCCATTAACATTGGAGCGCCACGCTGCTCTGACTGCTTGACAAGCCAAGTTGCAGCAGTCAGAGCAGCGCAGTGCTCTGATGTGAATTTCAGCCAGCAGAGACAGAGCGCTCAGTCAGTGAGTGCTCTGTCTGGAGTCCCAGAAGGGACAAACTTGGACTAAATGCACGCTGGGCGGCTGAGCGTTCAGTCCAAGAGCGCCGCTGGGAAATGAAATTTCCCGCTCACGGCAGCTTTGCGTTGAGCACCTGGGTGTTCAGTGGAGGCGCTCGGCGGTGAGATGTGTTGTGGCGCGCATGCTGGAACTGACTCAGTTGAGCATGCGCACCACAGTACATTTTGCCGTCGAGTGCCTCCACTGAACGCTGAACTCAACTGCCTGGTGCCTGCCCTGCCCTGCCCTGCGATAGTGAGTAAATGTGGGGGGGTGGGGTGGCGGGGACTCGGGGAGAGAGGCTAGGGGCCTGGGATGGAAGGGGGGGAGGGTGTGCAAGACTGGGGATTGGGGGGAGGGTGGGTGCGCACCCCTCCCCCCCCCATTCCCCAGTCTCGCACACCCTCCCCCCCTTCCATCCCAGGCCCCCAGCCTGGGGAGAGACTGGAGAAGAGGGGGGTGAGTAAACGCAGGGGGTGACTCGAGGGGGGGACACATGCAGCAGAGGGTGAGGGGGAATTAGTATTTAATGCCCCGTGATTCAATTGAGGTTTTGAAATCGTGAGATGTAACGGTTAGTCTGGTGATCTTATGGGTGTTCAAAATGCTAGAAATGTGATGTTTGTGATAAAATTGAGGTTTTCAAATCGTGAGATGTAACAGTTAGTCTGGTGATCTGCCTGCTTTTAAACCTAGCAGAGGCGGTGAATATAACCTGCCTAACTGCAATTGCTGGATTAAGTAATGTAATGTCCATCCATTGTTAACCCTGGGAACTCCTTGCTGCTGGCTGGGTTATGCCCTGACTCCACCTACTGTATCCCTGGCTCTTCCCCTAGGCTAAGCTCCACCCCTAGGTTAGGCTCCACCCCTAGGCCCACCAGCCTTACTACCCCAGAGCCCCTCCAACATCAAAACCCATCAGCCGACCCTGGCTCTTGGCCAACTTTTGCTGGTAGCCTTTCCAGGAGATACAGTCTCCTCAGCAGTCAGGAGCAGACTGCCCTGCTTCCTGGGGTTGGTTCTCTTATGAAGCTGTAGCCACGCCCCCAAACACTCATTTCCTGTTGTGGCCATCTTGTGACCTACTCAGGACACCATCTTGTGGCAGTGGCACCACTCTGCCACAGTTGCTTGGAAGAATGGATGGACATTGCTAAATGGCTTAAGGAAGAACAAGCAGGATTTAGAAGGGGTTATTCCACTACAGATGGGTGTGTTGCGCTTTCCCATTTGATAACAAAATATACCCTGATTAAGAAGGCAAGCTTTATGTGGCCTTCATTGATCTAAAAGCTGCCTTTGATTCCATCAATAGGGTGTGGCTCTGGGAAAAGTTGGAAATGGCTGGTGTTGACCAGTGATCTTGTCAAGAGTATTTCATGCTGTGGCAGACTAGCGAAGATTAGACCTGGTTGTTCAAGTCACTGTCCTTACTAATGCTATAAACATAAATAAAGGTGTTAGACAGGGGTGCCTTTTGGCACCTTTTCAATGCTTACATTAATGATGTAGTGGATACACTGTCAGGAGAACATTGCCTTCCACCTAAAATAGGGTCCCATGCAGTTTCACGCCTCGTGTATGCTGACAATATGGTGCTTATCTCACAATTAAAAGGATTCCTTAAGGACTTCTCATTATATTGCAATCAAGAGTCCTTAGTGATTAATTATGAGAAGACAAAGATTATGACCTTTGGGGGAAATGTTGACATTACCAGTTGGTTACTGGATGGTTGGGCAATAGAACAAGTTAGGGTCTTTAAATATTTGGGGGTTTGCTCCCTGCAGTCTGGTGGCTGGAGTTTTCATTGCTCAAAAGCAAAAAAAGTTGGACTAAGAACCATGTAGGGAGGTTTTTGTTTCTCCCACTGTTACGGGGGTGATCTGGTCATACCAGCTGTATGGGTTTTTAGTGCTAAAGTAGCTACCCAACTCCTATATGGAGCAGAGATCTGGGGTACTGAGAATTATAGTATCCTGACATCTCAAGGTTCTTACTGGTTTGATCATATACAACATAGGTTAGACGGTTGGGGCTTCTCCTTGCTGGGCTTGAATGAAGTTTTCACAGGAGGCTGCTCTACAAATTATGGTTAGAATCAATGATTTGGATAAGCAACTTGATCTAACTTCCTTTTCAGTTTTCAAATTATAATGTGGCACCATGGTATCCTTCCCTAAAAATGCTCTATGGTTTGGAAAAGTATATAAACATACTTAAATTGTTTTACGGAAAGCATTCTCAGCTTTGTGATTCCAAATGTTCCTCTCTGCTGTAGTGGAAGGCAGATACAACGTAGTGCCCAGAGAAGCCAGGACTTGTCCGTGTAATTGTGGGGCGTTAGAGGATCTCCCCCACTATCTGCCAACCTGCTGTTTGTCTGAAGGTGTAAGGAACCAGTGGATCTTGCCTCTGTTTAGTGATAAGTTGTTTTTTTTTAATAGTGCTCAGAAAATCCTATTTTTGTTGTCCTCACAGAACCCAGTTGTTTTACAAAATGTCACTGTTTTTGTTTTTGTGCTGCCCAAATCAGGGGGAAATTTTAATTTGTTTGAGATTGTTCTGTACATAGTTGTGGTTTGGTACTATTCCTGTTGTTTGTAATTGTTTTAATCTTGTTGATGGCTAAGTGCTAAATGAAATAAACATTGACTTTGACTACTTCCTAGTTAACAGACGAGTGTATAAAGAGAGGGTTCGCACAGCCTCCAAGGCAAGGAGGCCGTCAGAGAGAACCTCCCTCCATTTCCTCAGAAAGCTCAGGAGAATCTGCGTGCTCAGGCAGAGCTGGAAATCTAGCTCCACGGTGCAGGTGCTTTTGCTTATCTGCTGTATATCCTTTGGTTTGTTTGTGCAGCCAGCCGTAAGGTTCTGGGAGCTAGGAACCAGGCTAGCTTTTGTTTTGAAGTTATCTAGTCCTACGCATAAGAAAAACGAAGTCTCTCTCTGTGAGAAGGGCTTTTGTCTTTGTGCAGGCAAGGGGAGAAACCTCTGGCGATTTTCAGTGAGCAGCCAGTTCTGGGGGTCTGACAACTGGGCAGATAAAAGGAAACTCTTTTGCTCCTTGTCTATTATGAGGAGAAGATTTATTAGACTCTGCCAGGGAATGCTCTGGTTCTGTTTCAAGCTATTGATTCCTATAAATACACATGTAGAACAAAACAACAAATCATATCAGCTTTCAGACGACATAACACTGCGATCATGAGGAGACTGGTAATTTCACCAGGCATATTGATTTCCCAGGCTAACCTAATTTAATCACAGGCTGCCACACTCATAGCTAAGCAGCCTCCACTGAGGTGCTGAGCTGGCAGCCCCTCTCGCAGAAGGCCTGCTGAGCTCCCCTTGTGATTTTCCATCGCTGTGTTTGTCGCTTTAAAAGCAAGGTGCCAACATGGTGTTCTAGCGCTTACCCTCCTATCTGGCAAAGTATCATCGTTATCGGAAATGGGCACATTTACTTCGATAACGAAGGAATCCAATGTCCTGCGTTAGAAGCAAATGACCTTCATCTCTGAGATCTTACAAGTGGAATGCTGCAATAGCTTTGTAAGCTGAGGGGAGGGGAGGAAGGGACTCAGGAGTTGAAGGCCACAGCTGGGGTGGGGAGAGGGCTCAGGTTCCTGACAGAATACATTCCCTGTTCCTCCCCATCCCACCTCCCTAGGCTCTGTTTACATGTTGGTTGGGAAAGGGACAGCAGGTGTGAGCAGGAGGAGGAGGTACTCCTGCTTGTGCCTCATTCTCCCTGTCCTTTCTATGGTCCTGCTCATGCCAAATATTTGACCCAAGCCCAACTGTGTTGAGCCTGACGGGAGGCCCAATGCTGATGGGCTCTTTTGAGCTTGAGCCTGATGTGACTGGATGGCCCCATCCTCCCACAGAGCATGTACTAATCACAATGCTCCATTAGGTGGGCAACACTGGGTGAGGCTACATAGTCTCCCATCTCATTGTGCTCCCTCCCCTTTCTGCCATGGCCACACCCACACCATAACATCACAGCATGGTGTTTGTCGGGCATGGGACTTCCTTCAGCTACAGAGTCTCGCCCAGCCAAACCCTACCCGAGCAGCTCATGTGACCAGTCTGGTCCTGCTGGGCTTAGGTTAGGTTGGAGACCTCTAATCCCTTCCTCTACAGTGCACACCATCACCTCTGGGAAGTGATGGTGGCACACTTTACCACACTTTACCCTGCAGGCTACCATCACATCAGTTCCTGGGGTGTTGGATGTTCGCCCAGGATAGATCCATGCTGTGGTGGTGGCTAGCCCAGGCTATGACTTGGGAAAGTCTCAGCCTGGACTAACGGCCACCACGGCCAGGATCTGACCGCCCGACCAAGAATAAAACAAGCTATCATGTCCCGCTTTACTGGACCCAGTCTGCAGTCCCCACTGGTTCCAGGTGCCATTTTGGCTATCATTGGCAGCCATGGGGAGGGGAGCTGGGCGCAGTGTGGGGGCAGGGTGGACACATGTCTGTGCATCTCCCTGCCCTCCCTGGCAGCCTGGCCCCCATCACGTTAATTCAGAGGCCCGGCCTGGTCCTGGCCATGGTGGCAGCTCATCTCCAGACTGGGTATGTCTGTGGCAGCACCTGAGCACCACATTTGAAAACACCCTATGAATGCACCAATCACCCATCACTGTGCCGTGCAGCTCCTAAAGATTCCTCCGAATGCAGGAAAACGCCTTGCCCCTCAGAACTTCTCAAGCAGCAGGGCAGAGGGCAACATTTTCTAAAGCTCTCCATGTCTTAGGCACCTCACACCCATTGGCTTCCAGTGAGTGCCCAAGTCACTTTGAACCCGACTCCTTTGGATAATTTTCCTCCCAAGGAGTGAGCACAACACAAAGGTGTAGCTAGGTTGGAATGGGCTTTTGTATAAAAGATGGAATGGGGCCCTCAGCCCTCCCTCCTAGCAACAGGAGATGCAGGGAACGTGGGCCCTCTCGCCGGCTTGTGGGTCCCAGTATAGCTGCAGGGCCTGTCCCTAGCAAAGCTGCTTCTTTGGCATAACAAAAAATGAGAGAGAGAGAGAGAAAGGAGCTTCCCTGCTAGTTTTTTTACACAATGAAATTAGGAATTATTCATAAAGGGATAGGGAATAAAACTGAAAATATCATAATGCCACTATATAAATCTATGGTACGACCGCACCTTGAGTATTGTGTGCAGTTCTGGTCGCCCCACCAAAAAAAAGATATAGTAAAAATAGAAAAGGTACAGAGAAGGGCAACAGAAATGACAGAGGGTATAAAACAGCTCCCCTATGAAGAGAGACTGAATAGTTTGGAGCTCTTCAGCATGGAGAAGAGACTTCTGAGAGGGGATATGATAAAAGTTTATAAAATCATGAGTGGTGTGGAACAGGTTAATAGGGGGGAGGGTGGGTGTGCACCCACACCCCCCCCCATTCCCCAGTCTTGCACACCCTCCCTCCCTTCCATCCCAGGCCCCAAGTCTCTCTCCCTGAGTCCCCCCCCCCCTCCCATTTACTCACCCCCCTTCCCCAGTCTCTCCCCAGACTGGGGGCCTGGGATGGAAGGGGGTGGAGGGTGTGCGAGACTGGGGAATGGGACAGAGAGGGTGGGTGCACACCCACCCTCCCCCCATCCCAGTCTTGCACACCCTCCCCCCCTTCCATCCCAGGCCCCCAGTCTTTCTCCTCGAGTCCCCCCCGTGTTTACTCACTGTCACAGGGCAAGGCAGCAGGCAGGGCAGGCAGGCACCAGGCAGTTGAGTTCAGCGTTCAGTGGAGGCGCTCGGCGGCGAGATGTGCTGCGGTGCGCGTGCTCAACTGAGTCAGTTCAAGCACGCGTGCTGCAGCACATCTCGCCGCCGAGCGCCTCCACTGAACGCCCAGGTGAGACTTTGCATTGAGCCCATAGGGCTCAATGCAAAGCTGGCGCAAGCAGGAAATTTCACTTCCCAGCAATTTGCTTGGACTGAACGCTCAGCCACCCGGCATGCATTTTGTCCAAGTTTGTCTCTTCTGGAACTCCAGACAGAGCACTCACTGACTGAGCTCTCAGTCTCTGCGAGCTGAAATTGACATCGGAGCGCCGCGCTGCTCTGACTGCTTGGCAAGCCAAACTGCAGCAGTCAGAGCAGCACGGCGTTCCGATGTGAATTTCAGCCAGCAGAGACAGAGCGCTCAGTCAGTGAGCACTCTGTCAGTGGCACCCGGGGATGGGGGGAGAGAGAGGCACCCTCAGGTGAGGGCCGCCACTGCCAAGAGCTAGCCTTGGACTGTGGTTGTGACTAGGCTCTATTTATTTGACTGTAGCCAGAGGCTTGGTGTCTGGCATATGGATTGTGCATTAAATAAACTGTTATTGAGCTGACCCCCTGCGTGACAACTTTATTGGGTGCGGATCCTGACAATACTTGCCCATGGTAAAGTGGGGCCCTGTTACAGCAACACAATAAGTATTTTGAGTAGAATTGAAATGCTATATCTCATAAGGAAATTGGATGATAACTAGCAGGGTTTGCCCTACCCCCTTTCTTAAACAACGGGACAATGGTACTCAGGGCCCAGCCCTGAGGGAAAATCTCAGAACCATTAATATATGTAAAGATTTTAGCCAGCACCAGCACCCACCACTCGATGTTCTATTTAAATATTTCAAGGGGAATTAATCTTCTCCTGGGTCCTTATTACCGCACAGTGCTAGTACTAGGCATTTAACCTCATCCACTGAAATGGGAAGGAAGTATTAAGAAATTCCAACAAAGCGTGAGAATCCAAGGCTAGCCCTGTTGGCTCACTATACAATACAGAAAAATATTTTTCCTAAGCTATTTGAGTTACCAGGGCTCCATACCATGGGAAGTTTTTTTGGAGCCTGGGGGGAGGGCAGGGAATCAGACCCAGTAACTATAACTAAATGGCTTGGTTTGAATTAGTGCTGAAACTCAGTATTCAAAAGTACTAATTTTTTACTGAATATTTCGGTATTTGGCTTGGTTTTACCTAGTACTGAATAAGTGAGGAATTGGCCCAGTACTTGATCCAGTACTTGGTACTCGGGTAAATCCCTGGATGGGCAACATATGGGGCTTTTCCTGGCCCTATATAAGGGAACTCGGTACTCAGGAAATACTCCACACTTGGTTTTATTTTTCCAAGTATTTTACCCAGTACTGATTGAGTACTCGGCCGAGTTGCTGAGGACTGGCTGAACACTCAGAGCCGATCCTCGGAAACCTGGAAATAATCTTGAATATTTTTTTTTTACTGTTTGGTGCAGCCCTTGTTTGAACAGACAATGTTCAGTAACCAGCAAAGCAAGGCCAGCTACATATCTCCCCCTTTTCGATTATTTGACTCCCTGCAGATAAAGCCAGAGAGTAATCAGCAACCACCTTGATTTGTTGTTAGAATGGCCTAACCCTGCCTCCAAACCCAGGAAGGGATAAGACATTCCCTTCCTCAGTCCCTAGCCAAGTTTCCTGCAAAAAAATTAAGTCATACAGGAACATGAAATCCAGCATATCTTGATCCAGCATCTTACTTGTAAAACTTACTTCTTCCTTAGGTTCCGTCGTGATCCCTAAGGTTAGCTGGGAATAAGTGCCATCATTGTACCAGGTCCATTCAACACAGGCATGCAGAGACGTTTTCTCAGAGGCTGCTCCACATCTTTGGAACTCCCTTCCCTAGAGGTCTGCCAGATCCCTGAAACAGAACATTTTCTGGATGCTATATAAGAACTATTTATTTGACCAGGCATTTGACCAGCAGGGATAGGGCGTGGGATCCTGTTTTAATTACTTTTTATCCTATGCATGTTTTTATATCTACCTTGTTATCCACTCTGAGTCTTGGGGGAAGAGTGGGCTATACATTGAAATAAATAAATGCCTTTGTAAGAAGACCTGATTTCCCTGCCCATAGTGTTTCCTGTGCTGGGACCCTGTCTGAGGTCAATATCCTTCTAATCACCATGTGGAGATCAGGAGAGCTCGCAAATGCTCCCAGTCTCTCCATCTCCACCTAGGACAACAAGCCATGGAAATGAATAGGATAAGTTCACTATTAAAATGCCTTCCATGGTCTCCAAGGCGATCTGTCATGTCAGATAATGGGCCTTTTCAGACGAGATGCCCCCCCCCCCACAAGCCCACGTGTGCAAATGGGTGGGGGGTGCCAGTGTGATCACCACAATTGGTGGGTGGGGTTGTGTGCACATTCCCGCGCTCCTCCTATCTCTACCCATTGCCCAAACCAGCAATGGCTCAGTGAGTGGAGATGGGGGGGTGTCCATGTGACAGCCGCCCATGTACGGCACACCTGCCATGGTACACACCCACCCTCCCACCTACTGCAGCCTGTTTGAAAAGACTCATTGAGGAGTGATGGGTGGCTGGGCTGGAGGGGGACTGCTTCAATAAAAACAAGTGGATTCTATGATAGTTTGGTTGTGGCTTGTTTTGGGGTTGGGGAAAAGATTGATCAGTCTTCTGGGTCTTCTTGCCCCTAAACTTAATTGCTCTTGGCTGATATCCTCATTGGACTCCTTAGTTTTACCATTTGTTGTGCCGTAGCTGTAATAAAGTATTATCTGAAATCTAGTGGTGGGTGACGATCTCTGAACGTCAGAGTTGATTAAGACACTAGGCCACCTGCCCAGTAACATTTCCCAATACTGGGGCTAAAGCACCAGAACAGCTAGCTAGAGTCGTAACAGCCCACCCAAAGGAGTTTTCTTCATTCTTAACAAGAACAAGATGAGCTCCTCCTATTTGCAATAAAGGGGAGCAGTTGCCAAATTGAAGCGAGTTTAGAACTATGAGTTACAAAGTTCCGCAGCTCTTGGTTTCAAGAACCTGCCTGCAATTCCTTCTATGCTGTTAGTTTTGCTCTTTCAAGTCTAGGAAATATGTCCCTTTAAAAGTTTGAACAAGAGAGACACTCTACCAGTGGAGTCTAAGGAGACAGAGGGTGGTTGCCCTATTGGTCCCAAGCATAAGAGATGGAGAAAAATAGTTCTGATCATATCTTTTATTGGACCAACTTCATTGCTACCCCACGGTATTTTTTCACCCTGGACCAAATGTGTTTGCTGTCTCCCACACCAGCTGTTCAGTGGGAAGCAAGATTCTGGGAATGGCACCTGGCCTTCTGGGGTGGCACTGAGGGGCCCAGGTGGCTTAGCACCCTAAGAACTGCATGAATCATACAAGCTCCTTCGTACAACCTCAGAAAGCCAGATACTTTCACAAGGTGTTCCCTCCTCCATCCAATGGGAGGCCAGCCCTGCTTGGAACAGAAGAATCAATTTGGAGTCCTCGTACAGTCTCATCTTTATTTTCTTGTTACAAACGCATGATATGAGCCAGTTGTCTCTGGTTTTTTTTTTACACAGGATAGGTGGGTGGGAAGGGTGGGGGGGTTTCATCATTGTTGCGTGGAGCGGGTGCATGGGCACCGTGTGTGGAGAGGCACTTCATGAGTGGCCCCACATATGGCTGCCCCATCTACACCCCATCCACCCCATTCATGCACAGGGCACTCTGGATTTTTCCGGAGTGCCCCGTGTGTGGACAGGGTGGGCGGTGCATGGGTCATGGGCGTGCACCCCCCCCCCCACCGTGTTCAAATGAGAGATCCCCACATGGACAGTGAGTGTCCAGGTGTGGGGGTGTCTCATGTAAAAATGCCCTCTGACTCCTATTTCCTTTAGGGTTTGATCTATGACAGGGATGGGGAACCTCCGACCTGTGGGTCAAATCCGGCCTGCGGCTGTTTTTTAATTGACCACTTTCTTCTAGTCCCCTCATGCTGTCAAGCAGTGAAAGAGAGAGAGCGCTCAGGGGAAGGGAGCAGAGGTGAGGGCAGGCACTCAAGAAGAGGAGATGGATCCATGGCAGAGATCCATGATCAAAACCCTTCTCTTCCTTCCCCCATCGTTTCTGAGCACATCCCTTAAGCACCCCTGCACCTACCTATCCGGTCCATGGAACATGTGCTAATTTCCAAAGTGGCCCCATGCCTGACCTACAGTATAGCAAACTGTGTAACTGAATGGCGATGGATGACTTCAGTGGGAAGGTGGGGTGAGTGAGATCCCTCCTGAAACCCCCTTGGCATGTTACTGAGAGGTGGTATTTGTAACTGAGTGTAATCGGATAGGGCAACTGGCCCTTTAAGAGAGGTTGAGTGGACCCAGACAGGAAGTGGAAGTAGCTGGGCATGGCCACCCAGCTATATAACTGGGCTGAGGCAGTTAGTTCTCAGTCTACTCTGAGCTCCAGCAGGAGAAGGATTGTTCTGCTTTGGCTGTCTGTCAGCTCTTGGACTCTATGTGAAAAGGAGCTGCCCAGAAGAGCATTGTGACTGAGGGCTACTTGAAAAGCTGAGAAGAGGATCAGCACTGACCTGAGGACTTAGAGGTCTGAAGCTGGTAACAGCCTGTCTTTTTAGATATGACTTTGAGGACTGGGATTGTTTAACTGTGGAAAGTGGTGGCAAGTTGACTAACTGCATCTAAAAGACTTTAGGAGGTTGTATAATTTATTTATTTGTTATAAACATTTAGTAGCCGCCTCCTCATGCCTACGGCATCTTGGGGCGGCTTACAACAATCAACACATAATAATAAAATTCCATAAAACCAATTTTAAAAATACAGTCTCATCAATAAATTGAAAAAAATATAAAATCCCATATCCCCCTCCCTCCAAGAACTACCCCCTCCCCCCCCCGGAAGGTCTGGGTGAACAGCCAGGTCTTGCAGGCTCGATGAAACGCCAGCAGACCTGGGACCAGGTGGGCTTCCTCCAGGAGGGAGTTCCAGAGTCACGGCCCGGTCACCGAGGACGCTCTCTCCATTGTGGCCCCCCGTCTCACACGGGGGACCTCCAAGAAGGTGCCCCCAGTGGACCGAAGGGATCACTCTGAGGCACGGAGGGTGAGGCGGTCCCCGAGGTATGAGGGACCCAGACCGTGCAGGGCTTTATAGATCAACACTAACACCTTGAATCTGGCTCGGTATGCTAGAGGCAGCCAGTGCAGAGCGCGGAGCACCGGTGTTATGTGCTCCCATCGCCCAGTCCCCTCAAGGAGATGGGCCGCCGCATTCTGAACCAGCTGCAGCCTCCGAAGCAGAAACAAGGGAAGCCCCATGTAAAGCGCATTGCAGTAGTCTAGCCTCGAGGCGATGAAGGCATGAATGAGGGTGGCCAGGTTGGGCCTGGAAATGTATGGACACAGCCTCCCCACCAGATACAGCTGGCGGAAGGCAGCCTTAGCCACCATCTCCACCTGCTGATCCAGGCAGGGCCAGAAGCTGATTGCCTGGCCAGGAGAATCCTATGTACAAAAAATAAAGACTTTGGAAGTTAATTCTATATCCCAATTGTGTTCTTAGTCACTGATTCTGCATCCACTTACATGCGGACACTGAGAAGCTGCTACAGTATTTGTTCATTATTTGCACTGCTCCCTCCTGAATAAATGAACAGCTTAATTACTACCTAGGTTGTTCTAACAGCAGTCTAGGGAATCCGGCCACGTCCAGCAGCAACCTCAGCCCTGCTTTAGAACTTCACCGTCACTCCCTGATCTCGCAGTGGGGCTTTTATCATTCACCCTGTGTTGCAAGATAGGCTGTCTCAGGGGTTGGTTTCATTAAGCATTAAGCATTGTATCAGGGTTAATTAATTTTTAATGTTGACAACCTTTTCTTTGTATTACATGGCGGCTCATCAAGTTCTGGAAGGAAAAAATTTTTTCCTCGCCCTTCTCTAAATGACTTGTATCTTTGCTAAGAGAGTCTTCCTGCAATTATGTGTGTAAGTGCAATTTTCCTTACTTTTTAACCCTACCTTGTAATCTAGGGAAACTGACATTTTCTATTATCCAATATGGGTTAGGCTATCATTCTGATGATGTTTCCTTTGCCAATAGAGGTGGGTTTTTTTTTTCTTCCAGCAGCATATGGTATGCAATGTTATATCTGTTCCAGTTTCAAAGAGAGACTCTGCCCTTTGTTGAATTTTTACAAATGCTATCAATCTAAATAATCCAGAGTGCCACCATAGTGATCAATGGGGAGTTGATTTCTTTTCTCTCTCTCTCTCTTTTTTTTTTTTTTTTTTTTTAAGGACAATATCTCTGCCGTTTATCTAAGTCCTGATGCAGATGGAATGCACCTCTTTGGTGGGAGACAGTGCGCTGTATTGTGCTAGTCCAGATTAAAGCCCACTGCCTCCCTCTCCCCCGAAAGACACTCCATCATGGAATGCAGAAGGGATGTTCCAAAATCATTCTGCTTTATGAGAAGAAAGGGAGAGAAAAGGACTGTAGCAGAGCTTGGCTCTGCAGACTTCCTTTCCTGCCAGATGTGTACAGCTGAAAAGAGTACCCCTCCCACCCGGCATACCTGTCAAATGGGCACCACTTGACAGCCTCTGCTGTTTACATGCAGTGTCTTTGTCTACAGCAGGCTTGAACCTCCAACCTTCCCTCTCCAAAGCTCTACCAGCTGCTGGCATCTCTCCTTTGGTCATGGGGATGAGCTCTGCATACTGGTCATATAAAGCGCTTACAGTTGGTGCCTTTCTGGGGTGGCTGAGCTGCTCTGCTTTGGGACAGCTGTGGCTAGGATTCTTGGTTGTATGCCACCCTCTGCCTGACCAACTCCCTTGTTAGAAGCTTTCTTTATAAAATCACACACACGGTAGGCAAATACGCATTTCTCATTGTGAGTATAGGTCAAGAACCTGAAAATTAAGGTATTACTTTCAAGGTAATAACCCCACTACTCGCTTTAGCTCTAAACCCTTTCTCATTTAGGAAAGAGGCCTGGTTATTTACTTCAGGGGAGCGAGTCCAAACCCAAACCTCTTCAAATGACAAAGAATGAGAATGCCAGATCCTCAGGCTGCTTGTTCAAACCAAAGCACAAACTATGGAAGTGAAGGTGGATCTTTTTGGAGGACTGATCTTTGAGAGTGAAGAGCAGGTCCTCCCAGGGCTTTATTTATTTATGGGGGGGGGAAAGCTTGCCAGAGCCCAGCCCCAGCAATTAAATTCAGGCAATTTCCAGAGTCGAATCACAAGAACTCCCGTTATACATTCAGCAGTAGAATATATAAAACCGAGTGATTCAGTGTCTAGGATTCAGGTCCCTTTGACAAGCTCTGGAATGAGAGGTGGGGCTCCTGGGACTGGGGCAGGTTTGGGCCATGGCAATCTTTTTATTTAAAAAAACAACAACCAAAAAAACCAAAAACAAATTAAGCATTGGGTTCTTCATTGGGAGAAGCAGACCCCTTCCTAGGAGACTAGCCACTGGTCGCATCATCTGGCCTCCTCATGAGCTTCTGAAGCAACTCCTTTGAGACCTAGCTTTCCATTCCTAGGCTCGGGTTGGCTTTTGTTAGTCAGAAACTGGTATATAGACAGGGACCTGTGTTGACTGAGTTTTCCCCATTGCTCAGTGAACCTAGGTCCCTGGGCATAGGGATACCATAGCCACAAGGTCATGTCTGAGTTCCAGGACTCTGCAGCATGACATCCATCATGGAAGAGTAACAGGAATTGTAGGTAGCCCCTTTGGCCATACCATGAGCACAACCAGCATTTTGCTATGGGGCAGGGAGGACTATGTTTTGACTCCCCCCCCCCCCCCCCAAAGTTCCAGTCCCTAAAATGGTCTCCATGCTGTTCACTCCTCAGTCAAAGGTTATTCCCTCTCCCTCCCATGGCATGTTTCTATTCTCCAGCCGTATAGATGTGGCTCTTGGAATCCAATTTCTGATATGAAAGAATTGTGGATTTTAATTTATTTATGAAATGCTACAATAAAGAAAGTTTGCTGAAATCTGGGAACAAATGCAGGTTTTGCTTTTATTATTCTGAGGCAGAGTAAAATGTACAGAACAGTTAACAAAGCATTATTTTGCATCTCTTAAGATAAGGACCACTCTACATCTGAACCTACCCCCTGGCCCCTTCATTACAAAGCTGCCAGGTTATCTCTTCATTCTTTATTGAATTATGGAAAAAGGAATGGGATTGAACCTAGTTTGTTGGCATGATGCTTGATATGGCAAGTCTCTTTTTGACACTGTTGGTTTTGATCTCATTCAACTTGTGGAAGCTATGTTGTTGTCTTTATGGAAGCTCATAAGCTGAGGCCTGAAAACCTGGGACAGAAAAGACAGAGATGAGATGAGTTCTTACAATGCTCCATGTACTCATTACAGCTAATTGCAATAGATAAAATTTTCCCTTTTACACATAGCTGCAAGTTTGTTTTCACTTTGTGTAAGTTTGTTTTTACTAGCCTTGAAGATGTTCTTCTCTAATATAAACTGTCTGTGTAGCAGTTCTGTGTCTAACACAGCTCCAAACTGGTTTTCTAACTGATAAGAAATGCCTCTTTGCCTGTAACCTAAAAAGTCTATTAAAAGGTTTTATAACTCTGGCTAGGAAGGGACTCGAGATCTATAGGGGAAACCCTTTAAAGCTGGGACCCTCCTAAAAGCTGTTAGTAAGAACAAATAAAGTTTCTCTGATAGATTCCTTCATACACAGAGTGTGTCCTGATTTTCTTCCACAAACTGATATAGAGTAACTTCACTGAAACCAATGTACATATTCTGAATTGGCATGGCTACAAGGGAGAAGAGGATACAGCCAGATAGTTGATGAGTTTCTCTGCTTTGGAGAGAAGGGGTCTGGATTCTGACCCCTTGTAATGTTGAATCTACCTTGAGTGACTGACTGAAAATTATTAACTTCAGCTCAGAAAAATAGGTTTAGTGGAATCGAACTATTCTACAAGGCATTGTTAAACTTTTCAGAGCTCTGCAGGAAGGTGAGTAGGAACTAAAATACAGAGGTGGCTGGAAAAGGAGATCAAACTCCAGTTTTATGTACAGGAAGAAGCAGCTTTTCAGTCATTATCCCATCCATGGGCATTTCCCTCTGACAATAGAGGCAAATGAGGAGTTTCCAGTGAAAGAAGGAAATCTTGATACATCTACCAAGCACTGCAGCTGAATAGAATGAAGCACTTCTGTCTTTTAACTTCCAAGCAGAAGTTAACTTTAGGTAGAAGTCATCACTCAAGAAATAATTGAATGAATGTTTCTACAGCAGTATTTGTGGGTGGGGGGAATAACATTCGCTTTCAGGACCACTGTCTGGATAGCAAAAGGTGTAGTTGTGGCTTAACTTATTTAGGAAAGCTTTCCTTCTTCTGTTTCCCCAGGGACACGTTAATAGTCACATTAACAAAACACTATTAAGCACATAGCATTGGGCTAGATTTTGATCATTTTTTCCATTTAAGGGTTTCTTTATGGAGAAAAAATCTTCTAGCCAGAAGTTTCTGTTAACAGTGAAGGAATACGGTTATTCTCCCCCCCCACCTCTGCGAATTACCCCTCAATCATCTATTGGAGTCCATGGTTTAGCACAAAGGGGAAGAATTTGACCCTACATTTTAAACATCAATTTAATGACCGAAAAATCTTAATGAGCAGCTAACTTCTATGCGGTAGAACGTATGCACAGGTGAAATCCCAAAACTTGAATTAAGCAGCTTACTCCCATAGGAGCCAAATCACTTTCGTTTAAATTGGATTACATCCTCAACAGACACCTCCATAGAACCAGCCTGCATCTGTTTTTTATTTGGCCCCTTTCCATTTTTTTGGATCTGACCCATGGAGTCAGCCCCTACCATCAGGCAATGAAAGAATGAGTTCAGGGGAAGTAGAGATGAAAGGCGTGCCCTCCAGGATGACATAGAACCATCATCTGGACCCTCCCCTTATCCTAATCACAACCCTGAAGTGCCCTGTCCCCACCTCCCTATCAGAATGAACTCTTCCAGTTAAATTTTAAAAAGATTCCTTGCCCCATCGTAGTATCTCAGTGCACTTACAGACCCCACCTTTTTTACTTATGTTCTTTGAAGACAAATTAATGAACTTTGCAAGTTACTAAACCTAAATTGTGTTTATTACCACTAGCCTCAAACTGTAAGGGCCAACTTGGTCTCCATCTTATGTCCCACAAAACTAGAGGTGGCTATAGATGACCAGGGCAAGTGTTTTCCAGGCTCTCAGCTACCTTCTGATACATACCTGTCCTGTGTTTGCTCAGTCAGTTTAGCTCTAACTTGCCATGCCTGAGGAAGGATCCTGTTTGCCTCTAACGCAGGGGTGGAGAACCTCCTGTCCAGGGGCCAAAGGTAGCCCACAGCTAATTTTTATTTGGCCCTTTCCAGTTCCTGGATCTAACCCTGGGATCCAGTTCCTACTGCCCAAATTCTGAAAGACAGCGCTCAAAGTGAGGGTGCAGACTGGATGAGGGCATGCGTAGGAAGATAGGTGATAGATCCATGGCAAAAAACTTAACCCCTAACCCTCTTTTTCTTGAATACATTCCTTAAGAACCCTCCCACTCCCAACTTCTATGAGGTCCTCTGAGCTTATTTTCAAAGTGGCCCTGGAAGGGAACCAGTCCCCCAAGCTTGCATGCTCATCTTGACAACAGCAGATGGTCCAATTAAAAAAAAAAAAAGAGAGAAAAAAAAAAGATGTGAACTACCTGTTCCCCAACTCTTATATTTGGGACCAACATTGCAACCACTCTCTTTCTATATTCCATTCTCCCAGGAACACAAAGGGGGAGATAGATCTTGGTGTGGTTGATGCCTGGCTTATTAGGTTGAATTTTGTGCTTATTTCAACTTCTAGGTTTTTTTCTTCTTCAGTATGCTTTTTCTACACTCTGAGTCCTGATCAACTTCTTGAATGACCTAAAATAACATATTTGCAGCTCCAGGTGTGTCATGGAATTGGGGTCTCACTACCCTACTCTAGGCTATTGTGACTTGGTTTCCCTGGCTTGCAGCTCTCACTGGACTAGCTCTCTCTAGAACTACCTCAGCCTACAATGGGTGAACTTTCTTGTCACCTTTTTAACCTTGGAGTTCCCCAGCAAAGACTCTTTCTCTCTAGGTTTGCCTGTGTTTGTAAACACAGCAGTGGCGGCTGGTGGGTTTCAAGGCTGGTGGGGTGCAGAGCAGGGCCAGACGTGTAAGGGGCCAACAGTAGGTGGGGCCTGGACAACGGCAGGCAGGGCCAGGAGTGCACATGCGCAAACAGAGCGAGCAAAGCAAACCATCTTAAGCCAACAATATTATGTGAAGTCTTTAGCACACCACAAAAGCATCAGCATGGAGTTCCACTTGTCCCCAAAACATGATACACCGTTTTTTTGCAATGTAAAAGGCATCTGCTGCAACCAAAGAAGGAACATTGATGCAAAGACTAGCCATTAGTGAACCAACATGTGGCATGGTGGCCTTCTTGCACCAGAAAAGTCTTGAAACTGACACTGCAAAGGGGTCATTTTAAGTGCAGCGAACGTTCCAGCAAAGTTTAGAAACCCTTCCATCCATCATCCCTCCAACCCACCCACCCCCAAAAACAAACAGAAAGCAGACAATTAGGGTGACAGGGTCTCACACAGTGTGAAAAACAGCAACGGACAAGAAAATATTTTAAAGAATAGGAGGAAGAAGCACAGGAAGCAAATATGGCTCTGAGATTATGCTGAGGAAGCATAATCTCAGAGCCATATTTGCAGCTTTTCCAAGATAGAATAGATATTGCTTTACATTCTAAATTCCTATCTAAGATCGTATAAGTAAGACAGTTGTGAGAATGTGGCCCTTTTTACACAGGCCTCTCCCACCCATGAACACACAGATTTCTGAGTGTTCATGGGTGGGGGAGCCCCATGTGAGCGATGCAACGCACGCACCCACAGTGACTGGGGGTGCCTGCGTGTGTCTGCCTAAGATGCATCCCCACTCACCCCCCATCTCTTCCCCTTGCATGGAGCAACCAGGGAAAATGGCAGTTGCTCCATGGGTACTGATGAGTGGGGGGTGAGTGGGTGTCAGATGGCGCCCCCCCCTCTCCGGGGATCCACGGATAGGGCTGCTTCAGCAGCGCCACGGTGAGAAGCCAGGTTCAGGGGCCTGAGGGATGGCCGGGCCACATATGGGGTTGGAGCTATTGCCCCATGGTGACGGCGGAGGGGGATCCCCGCCCCCCCCACGTAGGGTACGTTGGTGCGTGTACAGAGATTGGAGGGTAGTGAGGCCCAACCTGACACGCAGCTGTGTGCCTCAGGGCATGGATCTATAAAGGATGCCAGCGGGGCCTGGAGCCCCCACCGGTAATCGTTGTTGAGAGACTGGCCCCTGATCTGCTTAGTAGTCACAGTTTGTTTCCTGAATCCTTGTTCCCCAGCATACCTTTTAGAGAGTTTGGAGTGAGCGCCTGAGTCCCCCGTGTTTCCCCCCACTTCCTGAGTACGACTGGTGAGTGAATGCGTGAGTGAATCTTCGGTGTTGTTAGTGTCGTGGTAGGTTGTATTGGTTTTATCCCCTTGGAAGACCTGATCCTTTTTCCTTTACCCTGTAGTTATTTCCCAGTGCATATTTCCCATCACTTTTACTCTGTGATGTCTGCCAGTACCTGTTCCCCACTTCCCTTGAACCCCTGCCCTGTTCCCAGCTCCCTCCCCTCTCCCACCTCTTCCTTCCCATCCTAGGGGTGGTTTCCCTTCCCCCTCTCCCTCCACATTGCTTCACGGTTTCCTGGGCCCTGTGCAGTCCCTTGAGTGTGTGGAGGTCTTGTCTAGTGTTACCCCTTCCCCTTTGGGGCAATTGGTTACTCTCACAGTCCCTGTGATGATGTGGGTTGCCCTCTGACTAAGGGGGAAAGCCCACCTAACAACCTGAGGGACCCTTTTCCATCTGGAAGAGATATAGAATTACAAGAGTACAGCCCCATCCCTGCATTCTTTGTGGTTAGTTGTGTTTCCCCTATCCTTTCCCTCTCCTTATCCCCCCCTTCTTCCCCTTATACCCGTGACAGAGCGGGTGCATGTGCAGCCATGTACACACCCCAACCACGCACCGGCATGCCCATGGATCCCCCACCCTGCAGAGCCTTGTAAAAATGACCTGTGAGGAGCCACTTGAAGAAGAACAGAAGGTTGCTACCTTGTAAACAAGGTTCTTCAAGATGGCTCCGAACATTCTCACAACACCCACCCTTCCAGCCCAGTATGGAATATTCCTAGAAAAGGTTGGAAGAAACTGTCATTCCGAGGGGGGAGAATGCTTTTTATACTAGAGGAGCTCAAGACCATCACATGGTCTATTATTTGAATATGGTGAGCATGCCATGCACAACCCAATTGTAAGAATGTTAGGAGCCATCTCGAAGAACCTTCTTTACAAAGCAACAACCTTCTGATCCCTCACATGCGGAGGAGTTGTTTGTTTACAAACAGCTTTATCTCCCAGTCCGATCAAATCCTACTGGAGAGAGAGGAGGGGGTAACCACAGCAGTGCATATGCAAACACAGAGCAAGCAAAGCAAACCATCTCAAGCCAACAATATTATGTTAAGTCTTTAGCACACCACAAAAGCAGTAGCATGAAGTGCCACTTGTCCCCCAGAACATGCTATGCAGTTCTGTTGCAAACTAAACTTATCAGAAACATTCATGCAAAGACTAGTCATTAGTGAAGCAACACGTGGCATGGTGATCTTCTTGCAGCAGAAAAGCCTTGAAGCTGGTACTGAAAAAGGGGCCATTTAAAATGCAGTGAACATTCCAGCAAAGATTAGAAACCCTTCCATCTGCATCCATCCCCCTCCAGGAAAAAACCCAAAATAAAAAGAAAGCAGACAATAAGGGTGACAGGGTCTCACACAGGGTGAAAAACTAAGACAGCAAGAGCCAAGAAAATATTTTAAAGCATAGGAATTGAGGCAACACAGCCCTTCCAACTGGGCTCACAAAATTAGTAATTACCCCTGCCTGTAATGGGTGTAGGGGGGGAGAGAAGAGAACAAAAGATTAAAAGCACAAGCAAACAAACAATGCACAGGAGATCAGGGCAGGGGATTTATTTTTTCAAAACTTACCAATTCAATTTCAATTTATTAACGGCTCTGCCCCCCCCGGGGAAAGGAGGGGTGTGCACCTGGGGGGTTGGGAGCGGGGTGGCCCCCAGTGAAAGAGGGCAGGAATTCTGCCCTCAGGGGGCATGAGCATTGGGAGGCTCTGGGTTAGGTAGGGGACGGGGGCTCTTTTTTTGTGAAAGTTTGGTTAATTATATTATTTAATTATACTATGCCTCGCACATTGAGTCCTGCTCCCGGGACCCTCGCCACCTCTTTTCCACCTTTGACTCCCTTCTCAAACCCCCCTGTCTTCCTCCTCCCTCTTCTCTCTCCACTCAGGATCTTGCTCTCTTTTTCACCTCTAAAATTAACAAGATCCGCCTGGAAATCACTTCCAAGTCCTCTCTCCCTACCACTCCCCCCCTCACCCCCCTCTCTCCTGTCCTCCTTCCCTCCCGCCTCCCTTGAGGAAATCTCCTCCCTGCTCACCTCCTCCAACCCCTCCACTTGCCCCGTGGACCCCATTCCTTCCCGCCTCCTGACCTCCATTGCCTCCACTGTTGCCCCCCCCCCTCCTTCTGCACATCATCAGCCTTTCCCTCTCTACCGGCTCACTCCCCTCTGCCTTTAAACACGCCACTGTCTCCCCCATACTCAAAAAGTCCACTCTGGATCCTTCCCTCTGAACCCTCTAATTACCATCCTGTCTCGCTCCTCCCTTTTGCTTCCAAACTCCTTGAACGCGTTGTCTACTCCCGTTGCCTCGACTTCCTTTCTGCCAACTCCTCCCTTGACCCCCTCCAATCTGGTTTCCACCCCCTTCACTCCACTGAAACCACTCTGGCTAAGATCACCAATGATCTTTTTGTGGATAAATCCAACCGCCTTTACTCTATTCTGGTCCTCCTTGATCTCTCTGCTGCCTTCGACACTGTTGACCTAACCCTAACCACTCGCTCCTGTTTGAATCGATTCACTCCCTTGGATTCTGGGACTCTGTCCTCGACTGGTTCTCCTTCTACCTTTTTGACCGCTCCTTCAATGTATCTCTTCCTAACTCCTCCCTCTCCTCCTCCCTACTCCTCTCGGTCAGAGTTCCCCAAGGCTCTGTCCTTGGCCCTCTCATCTTCTCTATATACACCCTATCCCTAGGCAAACTCATAGCCTCCCACAGTTTCCAATATCACCTATACGCTGACAACACACAACTCTATCTCCACTCCTTCCCTCTCCCCCTCTGTTCAAGCTCGTCTCATCAGCTGTCTCTCCGATATCTCCACCTGGATGTCTCAACACCAACTCAAACTGAACAGGGCAAAAACTGAACTCCTGATCTTCCCTCCCAATCCTTCCTCTCCCTCTTCCCTGTCAATTGCCATTTATGGGGTCTCCATCCTCCCCGTCCCCCAAGCTCACAGCTTGGGCTTCATCTTCGACTCGCACCTTACCTTCAAACCCTACATTGACTCCGTAGCCAAATCCTGCCGCTTCTTCCTCCACAACATTGCTAAGATCCACCCTTTTCTGTCTGTCTCCTCTGCCAAAACTCTCATCCATGCCCTAGTCATCTCACGCCTCGACTATTGTAACCTCCTCCTCACTGGCCTTCCCTGCTCTCACCTTTCTTCCCTCATCTCTGTTCAAAACTCTGCTGCCAGGATCATCCACCTAGCCCGTCGCTTTGACCATGTGCAGCCTCTCCTCTCCTCCCTCCACTGGTTTCCCCTTCCTGAGCGTATTCTGCACAAGAGCCTCGTCTTCACCTACAAAGCCCTTCACAACCTCACTCCCCCCTACCTATCTGCCCTGATCTCCCTCTGAACCCCTGTTCGAGCACTCCACTCCTCCTCCATCCCCTCTCACCCTCCCATGCCTCCCCTGCTCCCCCAACCACCTTCATCCCTTGTCCCTCACTGCCCCGCATGCCTGGAACTCCCTCCCTGCCCTCTTCCGCCTTGCCCCCACCCTCCATGCCTTCAAAACCCACCTCTTCTGCTCTGCCCGTCCTAATCCTGCTAATCATCCCCACCCAGGATTATCCCTCACCTGTTATCTGCAAACTCCCAATTTACTGTAACCAAGTCAAGAATGTGTACCTGAGTTCTCTCATCCTCATGAATGCTGCATCCCTTGTCTCTCCCTCTGTTCCCCCTTCCCTGTCTCCCCTCTCCCTGTCTTTAGATTGTAAGCTCTTGGGCAGGGACCGTGCCTATCTTATTCTTTGTAAAGCACCAGGTACATTGCTGGCGCTATATAAAAAAGTTTCTAATAATAATAATAATTCAACTAACAATGCAAACATAATATAATAACTCATTCAACCATGGGAATATAATACAGTGCAATAAATAAGAAACACAATGAACAATCGACCTCTCCCTTCGCCACAACTATAGAGTTATACAATCCATCAGAGTTTAACATTCTCTTAATCCACATTATACAGAGGGGACAGTCCCTGAGGGACATCACCTATTAGGGTCATCCCCAATCCTCGGGCACACAATCCATAGCCCAGCTTCCCCTGGACCAGTACCAGCTTTATGTCACCCAAGGTTAATAGTTCCTTTTTCCAGCAGGAAAACATTATATATATTACTGCCCCCTAAGGAGTCTTACCCCTGTCTCAATTTTTAGTATTTTTTAGTGGCAAGCCAAACATAGGTTGCAACTGAATGAATATCATCTGTTGCAATAAGGGTAATAAAAAAGACAAAGGTAACTTCATCACCGTCTCCTTTCTTCTTGTTTATGAGAGGATACAACCAAGTTTCTCGCAACTTAGAATGAAAAGGCCATTTCAACATGAAATGGTCCATAGACTCCACCTCCCGTAAACTGCATTTACATAAACGTTCCTCATACGGGGTCTGGGTATATCTACCTCTACATACTCTGGTTTTGATTAGATAGAACCTTAAAAGAGTATAACTTCTTCTTAGGGTTACATTAATCAAGTTGTCCAAGTATGATTCAAACAAAAAATTAAGCTTGGCTATACCCAGCCAGGGCACCACCTTCCACTTTTTGACGGCAGCCAGATCTTTTTGCCAGGCTATATCCCTTGCCCTCATACAAAGTTCCATTTTTATTGCCATTAGGGGTTTCCCCCATAATGAGGCAAAAGTAAAACCTAACTCTCTTAGGAGTTTGGATAAGAAACCTAGGGCTCATTCAGATGTGCGTTTAAATCGCACAGCCACGGCATTGTGCATTTTAAAGCACTGCACACTTCCGGGTTGGTGTGAATGCACCAATTCAGCCTAACACGAACTGTTGGAGTGCAGTTTTAAAAGCTGCTCAGAGCAGCTTTCAAAACCGCACTCCAACAGTTCGCGTTAGGCTGAAATGTGCGCGGTCGGCGATTTAAACGCACGTCTGAATTAGCCCCTAAACAGGAATAAACCTTAGAGCCATTATGTTCCAGCTGTTCTTTAGACGTTATTATTATTAATTATTTTATTTTATTATAATCATTTCTATAGCACTAGCGATGTACCTGGCACTTACAAAGAATAAGCTAGACATGGTCCCTGCTCGAGAGCTTACAATATAAAGACAGGGGGAGTGGAGACAGGGAAGGGAAAAACAGAGGGAGAGACAAGGGATGTGACATTCATGAGGATGTGAGAGCTCAGGTACACGTGCTTGGCTTGGTTACAGTAAATTGGGAGTTTGCAGATAAGAGGTGCTTAGCAGGAGTTCGGAAGGGCGGAGCAGAAGAGGTGGGTTTTGAGGAGGGACTTGAAGGCATGGAGGGTGGGGGCAAGGCGGACGAGGGCAGGGAGGGACTGGAAGTGCGTTATCCTGCTGAGCCAATAGCCTTAACCAAAATCGATTAAGGGATATTTTCCCTAGACAAGCAATTGCTGTACTACCAGTCTCCGCCCGGAGTATTGCTCAGGGTATTACTGTTGCTAACTTTCAAGAGTCTCCTCGGGAACTGATTTTGAACCACCTTTAAGTCCTTGATAAATGTAGAAGGAATTACCTCAAGCCCAAAGGTTAACATAGGAAGAATTTTTAACTGAAAGGCTTGCAGAATTAAAGAGGATCGGGAGCCCTGTGAGATATTAGCAGTCCTCAGAATGGCACGTGCAGATCTGGTAGCCTTAACAGCTCTTGATTTCATATGTTCCTGCCAGGTGCCCCAACAAGTAAAAGTAACCCCCAAATAAGTGAATGAATTAACAATATCAAAGCATCTTCCACCTATACTGCACTTACTTTTCTTAGTTTTAGCTCTAACTAACATAATATAGGATTTACTTACATTCACTTTCAAGAAATTAATTGTACAATAATTCATCCAGTCGACTACTAATCCTTTTAGACCTTTTTCAGTTTGTGATATTAATACTACATCATCCGCATATTGAAGAGCAGATAAAGAGTATACTCCTATTTTTGGTAAACAACGTTCCTTTTGTCTCAAAAAAGGAATTAGATCTGAGACAAATAAATTAAATAATAAGGGCGGCAATACACACCGCTGCCGGACCCCCCAAGTCTTATATGGATTGGAGCACTTATCTTCTTACCCAATCCTGTTTTAACTCTCGCTGTGTTATTTGAATGTAGCTGTATCAGTAATGTAAGCAGTTTTTCTTCCACTCCTAGATTTCTCAAATTATTCTAAAGTATTCCTCTAGGAACAGAGTCAAACGCTTTTGTAAAATCAATAAATCCCAAATACAATTTCCCATCCCTTATCAAAACTTACCAGGTTTCTGAAAGGATGAGACCTCCTGATCACTCTAGTCTGACTCTGATAACCACCCTGTGTTGTTCTTCCCTCCTTTCTGGATGCCCTAAATGACTGCTTCCTAGAACAACTGGTTCTGGAACCAACGAGAGGAGGAGCTATTCTAGATCTAGTCCCGAATGGCACGCAGGACCTGGTGCAAGGAGTAACTGTGGAGGAGCCACTAGGCAATAGTGATCATAATATGATCACATTTGACATAATCACTGTAGGGAGAAAGATAAACAAAAGTACAGCAGTAGCATTTAGCTTTAAAAAGGGAGACTATGACAAAATGAGGAAACTAGTTAAAAAGAAACTAAAAAGCCCAGTTGCAAGGGCTACATGTTTGCAAGAGGCATGGAGACTGTTTAAAAGCACCCTTCTGGAAGCCCAGATTAAATGCATCCCAAAAGTTAAAAAAGGAAGCAGGAAGACCAAACGTCTTCCACTGTGGTTAAATGGGGAGGTGAAGGAGGCTATTAGAGCCAAAAAAGCATCCTTTAAGAAATAGAAGGCTATTCCCAATGAAAATAATATGAAAGAACATAAACACTGGCAACATAAATGTAAAGTGTTAATAAGGCAGGCCAAGAGAGATTTTGAAAGGAGGCTTGCTAAAGAGGCAAAACCAAGCAACAAGAACTTTTTCAAATACATCAGAAGTAAGAAGCCTGCTAGGAAGTCAGTTGGGCCATTAGATGACAAGGGAGTAAAAGGGGCACTCACAGAGGATAAGGACATTGCAGAGAAGCTGAATGAGTTCTTTGAGTCGGTCTTCACTGTGGAGGATTTTGGAGAGGTACCCACGCCGGATCCTTGCTTTGTGGGTGAGGAATTGGAAGAGCTGTTACAAATCAATGTGACGTTGGAGGATGTTCTAGGGCAAATTGACAAACTGAATA
>QEPC01006282.1:4609806-4621633 GCA_003113815.1 Sphenodon punctatus
CTGGGGCTTTAAGTTTTTACATTGCAGCCATTTTTAAATGGCTGCAATGTAAAAAAAATCCGGTACCCCGGAATCCGGTACCCGGACCGGATTACCGGGTCGAATCCGATAATGCCGGTACGCCCGGTACCGGCATTATCGGATACCGGATTTACTGGTTTTCCCGCCCCTAGTAACTTGGGCAGAGGCCTTCTCCTTGAGCCTCCTACTGGGGGACAACTCACCATCTCTATTAATGTTGTTGCTTCACTGAGTCACTCAACCCATACAAGTTCCAGTTCCCTGAACGGTGGGGGTGCTTCTGGGGACAGGACTGGGGCCAAGTGGTGAGCTGCCAACTTAAAACAGTTACGTTTCTGCCCTTAGCTACCAATAGGGGTGTGCACCAGGCCTCCATGTTGTCTTCGTTTTTCATTTTTGTGATTCAAAAATGTTATTTTTGTTATCGTGAATGACAATGTCGTTATCGTTATCATTGGAAATGAAGATTTTATTTTTGGTATCGGTATCAATTCCCATGCGCAACTAATATCTATCTAAATCTAAGAGAGATGGGGGAAGGGAAAAGGAAAACTATCTATTATCTGTATAACTATTCTAATCTATGTCTATAATATATATCTATATCTAATCTATACTACCTATATATAATGTACAGGGGGGAGAAGGGCAGGGAAAGGGAGAAAGTAAAATGTAGGGTATGAGGAAGGAAAGGTATTCGTAATACAATGAGGGCTAGGGAGGATTTTTTGTGCGCAAGCACCACAGTTCTGTAAATGCAACCTGACAAGCAGAGCTCTCACAGAACAGAGAGAAAAAGCCTGGCCCTCCCATTATAAAGAGTTGCAATGCGCTCCCCCAGAGCCCCCCTGATTGGTTGTGGGAGGCAGCAGGCATTGAGCAATCAGAGTGCCATGAGACTGCTGGGGCCTGCTTGTGCTGCTCATTGGCCAGCGATACATCCATCAGATACTGCCGAGTTGCTCGCCCCTCCCAACACAGGCACAGTTCAAGAGTTCAGCCCTGTTTAGAGCTCTGAGATGTCTCCTCCCTGCTCCACATTTCCCCTTCAAAATCCAACTACCACAGCACTAATAATGACAATAATGACATTGTCGTTTTCGGTATCGTTATCGCTGTTCTCGGTTGCTGTATTTGTTAATGTTATACTTATTCTTGGTTTTCATTTTCGTTATTGCAGTAATGAAAATGAACATTTTTGTTAGCGTTATTGTAATGAAAATGACATGCACACCCTTAGCTACCAAGCGTATAGCTGCCTAGTGTGTATAGTTGCCTACTGAAGCAGGCAAGTCACTGCTCAGAAGGGTGTCTCCAAGAATGTTGCTCTTGTTTGTAAGATGGGAATTTCCCTGTGGTCCTTTGGCATTTTTCTTGGTGCCTTTTTTTTCTTTCCTTTTTTTTTTTGGGTGTGTGTAATTTGTGCATGAATGTAATTCCAGAATTACTTTGGGGGGGAGGGGAGGGAAAGAAAAGGGGGATTAGCTTCAATAACCTCTGCAAGACCTCCTTCTGCTTCTGCAGGCAAACATAAGCACAGTTTACTGCAGGGATATAGTGTCTGCCCTCCTAGTTTAGGAAAGAAAAATATTCTTTCCTTTCACCATTCATTACCTGGGCACTTTGGCAATTCTACTGAATAAAGGAATGGGGATAGCGTACCAGTATATGCTCTGGCTACCACTAAAGTCAATGGCTAAACTCCTAATGATTTTAATTGGATTATGACCAGATCCTTAAAAAAGCCCAGACAAAGTTTATGTTCAAAGGAACTGATATGTTATTTAATGAGACAACTAAAGGAAGATCGATATTGCAAAGAAGTCCAACAGGTCAAATAAACTCGTGGTCGATTCTCTTTGTCCCTAATTTAATTAGCTCGTGAGATATGTTTGTCTAATAATTTGGAAAGTTCTTCTACCCCTTAAGTCATTAGGCTAAGAGGAATGATCTAAAAAGCCATAGATGCTGGGCCATGGCATTGTAAGTGATAACACTGTCTTCTTATTCTTCAAAGACGCAAAGTCAACCGTGGCTATTATTATAATGAAATTCCTCTTATGAGAGATTATTTGAAGCTCATTTGCTTCCCCATATTGTGTCATTATGGTAGCTTCTGGAAAGAGAAGTGGGGTAGGTGAAAGGAGAGAGAGTTTATTATTAATAACAATTTATTTTATTTTATACATTTTTACCCCACCCCCTCCTGCCTCAGGCAGCTCAGGGTGGTTCAGAACGTAAAAACTATAAAAATACTAAGAAATATAATATAAACAATACAAACAACCAATATAAATAATCAATATAAAACCGTAAAAATGAGCAAACAGTGTGCAGCCAAAAAACAAACCCTCCCACCCAGAACCAACCCTCAACCCCCCTCCCGCCCAAAAGCCTGGCAGAAAAGCCAGGTCTTACACTGACGGCAGAACACAAGAAGGCTTGGGCTGAGGCAAACCCCCACCAGAAGCAAGTTCCACAGTGCCAAAGCAGCCGCCAAGAACGCCCGCCGTTGATCCCCACCCGTCTATAGTGGGGAACTTCCAGGAGGGCCCCTCCCCCCCAATGACCGCAGGAGCTGCCCAGGGGCCCAGGAAGTGAGGCGGTTCCTCAGATAGCTTGGGCCCAGGCCGTTAAGGGCCCTATTATTATTATAGTACGTGGAAGTCCTCCACAAGTCTGAGTTGATTGTGTCTAATGATTCTAAATATATGGCTGATTATCCGCTATTTCAAAGGAATACAGACTATAACAGACTCTAATATAAAAGCCAGTGTAACGGGAGGACATACAATTGTGGAACTCCTTTCCTTTGGAGGTCTGCCTAAGACCAAACCTGCCCATCTTCTGGAAGAGATGTAAGGCCTTTTTGTTTGACCAGGCATGTGGCAGGCAGGGATAGGGTCAGACTGGATTGTGTGGAGGGTTCAGGGAGGAGGATTGGTAGGTGCATGTTGGGGACAGAGGATGGGGAAGGTGGTCATTGTTTGGCATGATGATGATGGAGTTTAAAGGGATCTTAATAGTATTTTATTGTATTTTGTGTTCTGATGTTGCAAGCCACCCTGAGTCTTTGGAGAAAGGTACAGAGGAAATATGAATAAATGCATATATAAGTACTTGCAAAGTCAGGCCGAGTATGGGCCTAGGTAAGTTGTTTCAGAGAATGGCTCTTTAAAAGGTGCTTAAGGGGCAGCACCTGCAGCTAAATAGCAAGTGTTGATGGCTAATTGCTCAAAGATGGAGCATTCCATTTTAGGCTGTATTAACCAAACATCCGATATAAGACTGACTCAGGATGTTACGGTACCACTGTACTCAGCACTGGTTAGACCTCTCGAGGTAGTTCAGTTTGGGTCTTTACAACTGAAGAAGGAGGTTGACAAACTGGAAATGATTCAGAGGAGAGCAATTTGTTTATTTATTTTATTTATTTAATAATTTCTACCCGCCCCATTCAGCCTCACGGCAGCTCGGGACAGCTTACATGATTCAAAACAGATAAAAACAGATAAAAATATACAAAAAGGGGTGTGTGTGTGTGTTACAAAGACAATAAATACGATAAAAAGAGATAAGACCCAACAGCTAAAAATCCCACCCCCTATTCCTTTACCCCCCTCCCCCAAAGGCCTGGATGAACAGCCAGGTCTTACAGGCCCAGCGGAAAGCCAACAAGCTGGGAGCCAGGCAAGCTTCCTCTGGGAGGAGTCCCACAGCCGCGGTGCGACCACCGAGAACGCCCTCTCCATCGTGGCCCCCTGATTTACCAGGGGGACCTCCAAGGAGGCGCCCCCAGAGGATCGCAGAGATCACTCGAGGACCCAGGGAGTGAGGTGGTCTCTCAGGTAGGAGGGGCCCAGGCTGTGTACGGCTTTAAAGGTCAACACCAGCACCTTGAATCGGGCCCAGAACGCTATAGGCAGCCAGTGCAGAGCCCGGAGCACTGGTGTAATGTGCTCCATACGGCCAGTCCCCGTCAGGTCTATTACAAGTTGAGAGACGAGGATCCTGAAACAGGGCTTAGAGAAAAGAAGATTAAGGGGGGACATGTTGGCAGCTTTCAAATATCCCTGCCTGCCAAATACCTGGCTATACTTTTTCAGCAAAGTAGGTGACAAATTCATCATAGGAGGCAGCTAATGACTCTAGCTCCAGGTGGAGACAACTGGAAACTATTCACCTCCTGGAAGAGCTCTTCTAGACAGCACTTGGCAGGTGCTTTTGACTAACTGGAAACCAGGTTGTATCATAAGCCTGGTTCCAAGTTAGCCCGGGCCTGGATAGGTCAGAGCAAGCCTGGCCTCCAACCACCCCTTCCAGCCAGCCTGATTCACCAAAACCCTCCAGGGCTTTACCACCTTTGTGGGTATGAAGTCTTTGTTTGCTTAACTGCAGCCCCCTTTGGGGTTTATACAGGACAGTCCCACCTGCAAGTCTCCTGAGGCGACTGGCTCCCCTGGGAGTAGTCTTGTCCCCCTCACTTGTCCAGTATATAGATTTGCAGGCAGGGGGGAAAGCCTGGGTAGCCCAGGTGCAGCTTACATCCAGCAGTCAGTTCTGCCTCCTGTTTCTCTGGAGAGCCTTTCTCCAGAGCTCTTTGCTCTTCACTATCTCTCTTCAGACTAAGGGCTTGTCCTTTAATCCCCACAAGTCCCTGGGGCCTTTATGTCTGATTGGTGCTTAGCACTGTCCTTCATTACCACTAGCATCTAGACTCCTTTGGCACCAGCCTGTGACATGATGCACTTCTATTATACACACTAGGGATGGGCGAACGTGGTTCGGACGTTCGGTTGTTCAGTTCAAAACCCAAGTTAGGGTTCGATCAGTCGGTTCAGCTGAGTTCAGTTTGGTCAAACTTGGCTGAACATTCAAAAATAGCGTTATTGAAACTGAAACCGAAACGAACCCAAAACCAAAACCTATTTCTTTTTTGCCCTGAAAAGACGTATTTCCTGCCCCCCGAACTCATCCGAACACGCCCGAACTGTTTGGCTGTTCGAGAGTTCGGTTCGGACGTCCGAACAGACCGAGTTCAGTCCAAACTCCGAACCGCATTCACCCATCCCTAATACACACCTGTTCTCTGGCTGGCGCTCTACATCCCTGTTACAGTATGCTTTACAAACATGATATTCAACAGTTCTGGACATTCTTGGTCCAAGTGTATGTAAAGCAAATCTAGAATGAAGGCCTTCTGCGAAGTACATCTTGCCAGCAATACTGTCCGTTAAATCAGGTGTCTGCAAACAAACTCAAGAGCCTCAGATATTCTGGAGGCAATGATGGTATATCAGGCATTTAGAATGCTCTTTGAAAACCACTATAAGATCATGCCACTATCTCACAGGGGAGAGTTTCACCTTCTGAATCACAGACACCAATTGGCTCAATACCACAGAGGGCTCTCACTTCAGCATTGCTCAGGTCAGAGTCTGCTTTGCTTTTGAGATTGGATGGGAGGACAGCTGGGTATTGGTTGCCTGTCAGCTCAGTGATTACTATTCATTCTTTTTCATTGTGAACATGTCTTGGGCTGAATAGATCCACCCTTGACTTGCTGAGTCGCTTACATTTGTCACAAAAATATATTAGATGAGTCAACTGGTTGAGTGATAGCTTGATTCTTTTTTACTCACTTGATTTCTGTTGTTGGGTTTCTCTCTCCACTTGAAATACTTTGCTCCCTCCCACGACATCTTTCTCTAGACAGTTTTGTTCCGGAACCTCCTTGGATTTGGGGGGTCAATGGGAAATCATCTGAGGTTCTGCTTCAGGAGGGTGGGCATTAGGGATGGGCGAACACGGTTCGGAAGTTCGGAGTTCGGACCAAACTCGGTCTGTTCGGCCGACCGAACCGAACATCCAAACCGAACTCGAATTTCAAACCGAACCGAATTTCTGAACTCCGTTCTGTTTTCCCATCCCTAGTGGCAACACACACCAAAAAAACTGGTTTTGAATGGCCGAACTTGGTTCGGAAGTTCGGAATTCAACCGAACTTGGACTGTTCGGTCAACCGAACCGAACTTCCGAACCGAACTTGAATTTCAAACCGAACCGAACTGAATTTCTGCACTCAAATTTCAAACCGAACCAAACTGAATTTCTGAACTCAGTTCTGTTCGCCCATCCTAGTGGGCATGTATCACCACAATGACCATCTCTTGAAATTTTTCCTTTCAGAAACGGGTCATATTCTTTTGGGAGACACTTGCTGTCCATTCTGATCACATTCCCTACCCCTCTTAAATGAGCGTTAATCAGGGACTCGTGTTTATTGTGTTTCCCCCAAAATGTAGTGAACATGAACCCCTGGCTTTAAGCAATCTTGCTTCCATGCTAGACACTCATGTTTTCTTTAGGAACTTTATATAACCCAGTCTGACCACCTAATGCCAGAATCTTACATAAGCAACATATCTGGAACTCTTCTTATTGATGGACATGTTTCCTCCAAAAAGTTTAACTTTCAGAGCCATAAAGAAGAGAGAGATAAGCATTAAGCACCTCAGCACAATGTTTGTGGATAGAGAGAGGCTGTGAAGCAATTTTAGGGCATCCATTTCTATAAAAAGCAAGAGCTACAGAGCTTAGGAATTTGGTATTGCTCCGATCTCTGTTCCTTCTCCAACTGCTGACAGTTCTTAGAATTCAGGTCATTATCTTAGTTACATAGCCCAGCTAATCTACTTGTATTAATTACATTAAGCAAATAATTTACTAGGAACACGATGAGATTGAGATTCTTGTCTTCAAGAATAAAGCCACATCATCATTCTCTCCCTTTCCTCCAACTTGAATACCCAAGACAAATACAGCCTGTACTAGTTATAATATAAATAGCAGGAGGCAGGTGTCGGTGAAGGAGATACCCGAGCAACCCATTGGAGCCCAGCACCTCAGTGACATTATTCTTTTGCCAGCTTGGTCTGAGTTCTAGTGATCCAAAGCCGACATTAGATCAGCACTCGCCGCTCGAGTCTCTCTGTTTGAAAATAGGTTTCTGTTGGCAAGGCTTTTATGCTTTCCCGGGCACTGCTGGCAATTTCAATGAGCCCTGCTGTAATCATTTGCGCCTGCTTTCCTTGTACAGTTCATTGGAATGCTCACTTTTGTACTGCTGCTGTACAAATGGTGCGTTGTATTGTTTAATCAGTGTGAGCAGGGAGCTTTAACCCATCTGCAGAATTAGGATTTTTTTCAAAATCAGCTAACTACAAACTAATTTATTTTTCACGGTGCCACTTCTGGAACTGCTATGCTCTCTCCTGCGGGAGCCTCTTTATCCTCTGGTCAAAGCAGATTATCTTCTCATCACCCTCTTAGGAGTCCTGTTTTCCCTTGTGGTGGTCAGCTTTTCTGCTTCCTTACAGGGAGAGTGGAGCAAAAAAGCATTCTGATGTCTTTCCTCCCAGGTTCAAGAGCTACACAGTCTTGAAAATCCCTCTTATAGGGGATCATTACTGTCCTAAAGCATAGCGGGCATTTCAGATACAGTCTCATGAGTCTTGTTTAAAAAATGACATTAGGCAGCTTTGTAACATCTGTGCACACCATTGACTATTGTACAGAGCACTGCAGACCTAATGCAGACAACCATGCTTCACTGAAAGAAGCATGGCACACCTACATTCCCACACTTGGTGTTTTTACATGGACGTGGGGGTGCTCAACCCCAAGCAAGTCAGGGGAGGGGCACTTCCACATCTGTCCACTTGCAGCCATGCCTGGGTCTGTTTTAAACGGCCCACAGTCTGCCCATGTGGAGCCCCCTCCCCCCACCCCATAGAGCTGCAGGCAGATCACCCGATAGTCTAGGCTGCCGTCTGCAGCTCTATGGCATGGCCCGGGGCAACCCTCAGTCAAGGGCGGAGCTGCAGCAGCTGTCTGCCAACCCGATGAACCGCAGCTCTGCCTCCAGCTGATGTCCTGGGTTTGGGTGGCCCACTTTGCTAGCGGTGCTTTGGGAGGTTCCAGAGCACCGCTTCGCTAGTGAGGCTGGAGTGGAGCAGGGGGTGCCTGCTGCGCTTCAACTCCACCAGCACCATCTGGTGACCCGCCTTCTAGATGGACGGGCCACCCGGGTGTGGGGTGGACTAGAGACGTCGGTGCCGCCTGTGGAAAGGCGCCCATTGTGTCAAAATGGATAAAGGCAGAGTCCATGGGACATTCCAGTGCTGCAGTGACAACACAACTGGATAGGGAAATTGTTGCTTCCCAAACCCTGAGACTTTGGATAAAACCAAACGTGACTTTGGCCAGCTGTAGCCCAGGCCCTGCCTGGACATGTAAACGTGCACTGCCAGATGTTGGACTGGGATTGACCTGGGGTGTGTTGGCCGCTAGCCTAGCCTGTGACCTCCGGACAATCTCCAAGGTCACAGTCTGGACTAAGGACCGCCCATGTGGGCCAAAGTGGGCTAGCACATCTGTTCATCACATGTATGAAAAATACATGTTGCAGGGCCTTCATTGGTACCATAGTTGCCACTACAGGTCCTGCAACATGTATTTTTCATACGTGGCCTGGAAAAATATACCTAATGTGGCAACCCTAATAGGTTGGTGTCTTTTGCTCTAAAATATCCCCCCATGCTCCCTTTGAGACAGTCAAAGCCTGTATAATTTCTCCTGCTTTTTCAAAGTTAAGTTTTCCTCGCAGGGAGCAAGGGAGCCCAGGACCATATGACCTGGGTGAATAATGTACATCTCAACGATCAAATTGAGAGCATGGGATATTTAACTCAGTTAATTATTGATCCAAATTAGCAAGAAGATTAAACCGATACATCTTGCACTGTGGCCTAGACCTGGGTGGGTTAGCTGGATGCTTTAATGGCTGAATGATAAGGGAACGCTTGCAACCGATCTCATGTCAAAATGGCTCTGTGCGTCATTCATGAAACTATTCTGAGGCACTTAGGCTGCAATTCACAAATCACTTTCTCTGAAGTAGTTCCGTCCCATTCAAGGGCGCCAGCAGAATGAAGTTCAGGGAGATTTAGGGGGCGGGAGAGCTGCGTCACCCTGCCCTTTTCCGAGTGTTGTGATGTCATGGCACCTGGACAAGAGGTGTGGTCACATGAGATGACCACAGGATGAAGAAGGTTCCCACCATTTTTGGCGTGACCATGCTCTTTCCTGGAGTGTTGTCTGTGGTGCTTGGAAAGGGGGCATGGTCACAGTGGAGAGGGATGGAGGAGCCCCTTCTCCCCCACCTTTTTACAGTGTGGCCCTGGAAGGGCTCAGAAGGGGTGGCTGGTGTTGTAAGATTCAGAAACTACATTTCCCAGCAAACAATTCTGAGAACAGGAAGTGGATGTGTTTGTTCCAGCCACATGGCTAGCTAGGGATGCTGCTGCTGCTGGAGGATGAAATCACATCTCCTTGATCCTTGCTGCTGGCACCCATGGCCCCATTGAAGCCCATAGGGCTGAAATGGGGCTACTACAGAGTATGTGGTTTGTGGATCCCGTCCTTACTTGCTGGCACTTGCTCTAAGGTTTGCCTTGAAGGCCTCCCTCCATCCCAAATGCTGACTTGTAAAGCTGGCCCCAGGAAATGCCCTGTTTAGATACTATGGATGTCTTAGTCGGATGTGGGACTGGCCACCCCTGGAGCTGCTCTGGGGGTGCACTGCTGCATCATCCCACATCCAGCCCTGCCTGGTTCCATTTTAAATGGACCCAGCGCTGCCACAATCCACGGTCTACTGCGTGGCTCCCCCCTCCCCCACACCATAGAGTTGTAGTCAGATCGCCTGATGCTCTAGGCTGCTGCCTGCAACTCTGTGGTATTGCCCAGAGCAACCCCCAGCCAAGGGTGGACCTGCCGCAGTCAAGCAGACCACAGTTCCGCCTCAGACCGTGGTGCCCTGAGTTTGGCCAGCCCACTCTGCCGGTGGCACTCTGAGATATTCCAGAGCAGGGACAGCCTTCTCCGCCTCTGCCTGCACATCTGGTGGCCCGCCTTTAGACAGATGAGCCATCTGGGGGTGAGGCGGAGCTGTTGTCCATCTGAAAACACCTTATGTGGGCATTGTGTCCATTGCAGACAGTGACACAGAGCATGCCTGCTTTCATTTCAGCCCTTTCTTCAAGCCAACACACGTTCGTTAGGGGGGGGAAAGGATTTTACCCACAAAACACTTGTTGGTGAAAAGGATATTTTGTATGAGAAAAAGATTATCTAATGGGGTTGTCTCTTTGCAGTCACATCTAAGGTTAGCATCACTATTTCTGGTCATTAGGGATGGGACTATTGGTATCGGATTAATCTGATAATGCCTATAATCAGCGATATCGGATTAATCCGATAAAACCGATACTATCGGTATCGGCATATCGTTTTTTGAACATTTCTGATTTTTGGAATCTTTAACACTGTGGCCATTTTAAAAATGGCTGCAATGTTAAAGATCCGAAAAATTGGCATTGTTAAAAAAACAAAATGCCGATACCAATAAAACCAGTATCGGATAAAACCGATACCGGTAAAACCGGTAACGGGTAATTCCCCGATAGTCCCATTCCTATTGGTCATGTCTGGAGTCTTTGGGTTTTAACCCCCCCCTCTCCCCCCATGGTCTTGCCCCCTTTAGCAGTTGGCAGTCTGGTGCTTGCTTATGGACATAAAGTGTCATATAAAGGTTTTTTTAAAAACACATCAGTACAATGTGCAAAGGAAATCACAGAGCTGAGACAAGGTGCTTGATCACACTCACTTTAATTAATTCATTCTTGCACTCGCACACACAGGCTTCCTCCTGTTCCTTGCTCTTTCCAGCAGCCAAATCACACTGGGGAAGATGGGGGGGGGGGGGACGCAACTCCAGCAGCAGTAGGAACTCTGTGTGTGGGAGGAGTCAGCACAGCCATATCTGCTGCCACTTTCTGGAGGGGCCTGCTGCCTCTGTCCGACCCCAGGATAGGGTGGGACCAGCAGTAAAGAAACAGCCACAGCTTCTGTAGGGCCCTAAAGACCATGGGCACAACCCAGCTCCCATTGATGTCAATCACTAAACTCCCATTGACTTGTATGGAGCTGGATTGTGCTCCATGGTTTTGAGGCCACAGCTGCTCAGGAGAGTCAAAAGGCCCCTTCAGTAGAAAACGTGTGGGGCCCATGGAAGTGCAGAAAAGCCCAGGGCAGCTCCTATGGCCCCTGCCTAAGGCAGGTTCAGTCAGAAAGGGGTGGGGGGTATAGTGACTCCCTGCCTGTTTCTGACATGGCTACACGTTCTTTAGAGTATCGTGAGACCACAACACTATGAAGGGATGTGGCGGCTACACCAGAAAAGGTGGGAGAGTCCCTTTACCGTGCCTCCTTTCTAACATGGTCACACCTCCTTTGGAGCAGCGTGATAATATGGAGCTCCCAATAGGGATGGGCGAACAGATCGCGGTTTGGGTTTGGCCGTTCAGTTCGGCTGCGTTCGGTTCGCTGGGTTTGGGTTCGGCTGTTCGGTTCAGCCGTTTGGTTTGGGTTCGGCCATTCGGTTCGGCTGTGTTCGGTTCGCTAGGTTCTGGTTCGGCCGTTCGGTTCAGCCGTTTGGTTTGGGTTCGGTCGTTCGGGAAATGTTTTGTTATGGGTTTTTTTGTTTTGTTTTTTATATGGTTTTTTGTTTTTTTAATTTGGTTTTATATGGTTTTTTGGTTTTTTATTTGTTTTTTTGTTTTTATATGGTTTTTTTTATTTAATTTTTTTATCTAATATTATATCTATCTATCTACACTAAATCTAACTGCTATTAACTATTCTAAATGCTATGAACTAAATGGATTATCTAATAAGTACACAG
>QEPC01006282.1:4632575-4643678 GCA_003113815.1 Sphenodon punctatus
CCCTGCCCTCCCGAAGGGAGGCACTAACCACCCCAGCCAGCAATGGCCGTAACGTCTCCTGGCTAGCTTTCATGAGCCAGGACGGGCATGGATCTTGCTCATAAGTAGTGACACGAACAGATCCCAGCAAGGACTCCACATCGGCAGGCAACACCATCTGAAACCGATGCCGCAAAACAGGACAGGACGGGGCATCCATGGCCCCAAGATGATCCTCTGCAATAACTGTGGTGCCGAAATCATGGCAGATGCGAGCGATCTTATCTACAAAGTACTCGATAAACCAGTCACAGCGGTCACTGGATTGCTCCAGGTCCAGGTGGAGGCAGGCAGGACTGACCAAGCATTTCACCACCCGGAAAAGCTCCGCTGGACGTGACTTTGCAGATGCAATAAGAGCAACAAAGAACTGCTTCTTTGCTGCCTGCACTGCCACAGCATAGGCCTTTAAACTGCTCTTATGCTGTGATTGATCATACTGGTCGCACGTCCAGCGCTACCGGTGCTCTAACCGCCTGCTCTCCTGCTTCAAACACCGCAGGCCCTCAGTAAACCAAGGGGACCTGCAGGAGACTCGGGAGGGCAGTGGACGCCTGGGAGCCACTCTGTCAATGGTCTCAGCCAACAAGGTGTTCCAGACATGTTGTTAGCCACCCCAAGATGCTTTTAGCAGGAGGGGGCAGCATACAAATTTTATTATAAATAAAAATTACCCTGGAGTTACCATGTCACAACACTATCATTTCTTGCCTTGCCAAAACTGTCAAGGTCTAGGAAGCTTTAAGAATTTCTCCCTTTCACTGTTCTGATGACTCATTCATAGCTTCCTCCTAGGAGAATCCTCCTTGTTCATTAAGTGATGAACTGTTAATGTTCTAGAGCAGAGGTGGACCAGAATCTTAAGGTCCAAAACACTCTTTATTTACAAGCAATTAAATGAAGCAAATCACATTCGCTTACTGGAGTCCTGGGCCCAGAGTGGAATCCAGTCAAAATATAGATAGAAATCAAATCAAGTTAGTTGTTTCAGAGCAATCAGTGACAGCATGTAGCATATCACATTCCCCACCACCAGTATTATGAGAAAATGCGGCCACATGATTCTTGAACTGAATGGCGTTTTATACTCTCATGACAGAGCGCAGAGCAAAGGGCTGTGCCGTGTCTTAAGGTGTCGGCAAAACAAACACCCCGGTAGCAGAAGAACAATTCCACACAAAACGATCTTGGCAGAACTGAGCAGATTGCCATGGGCTGCACAAGGAAACAGGAGACCAAAGCGAGGCTCTCATGTGACACATGCTGCGTTCACTGTAACAGTGGCGAGGTTTACTTCCATGCTCGTGTGTGTGTGTGTGTGCCATTTTCTTCAGCTTGGATCTGCAGATCATCATTTCATGGCTCAGGAGGAGACTTAATAAACTGCCACAAAGAATAGCATCAGTCTTACAGACAGGAGATGTGAAACCAACTCAGACTGAACACTGGCTGTAATTTATTTACTACAGCTGTGGTGGCAGCTTAGCGGGAAAGATAAACTGCACTGCGACTGCCGGGGAAACCTGGGTAGGAAGTGATAATCCAAGTAAGATTCACCAGCAAACATCTCCTTGCCTGTTTGACAGAGTAAGGACTGCAGTGCTACCAGACATAACACAAAATCCATGGAAATCCATTGCACTTTGAAATCACTGACGTCATCCAGGGTGGGTGGCTGGTTTCACTGCAGTGTATGTCAGCAGCTATCTGATAGTCCCCTTCCACCAGCTGTTGGTGAGAAGCTGCCTGTGACAGATTGCAGAAGGAGTTGTTTGTAGGACTATGTCCTGGGTGGGGGATAAATACCTAGAAGGAGCAATCCTCCTTGCCTTGCTCCCTGTGGAGCCAGGTTGTGCAAGGGCAGGTCTCGGCCCCTTTAAGAGAGCTGGGATGCAGATTTCCATCATCCAAGCAGGGAATTGAACGAGATGACTTTTAGGTCCCTTCCACCTCTAAGATTCTATAATTCTGTGATACAAACTCAAAGCTGTTACTCTCCCACCTATACACTAGTGTGCCTACTCAGCATTCCCGTCCCCATGGAGCTGGAGGAGATATCAGGTCCTGTGTCAACACCCTTGGTGACATTAGTAATCCTATAGTAATAAACCACAAGAAAGAGTGGGGAACCCTTTTGAGACCAGGGCAAACTACTTTAGCAATGTGGGCTGCACCAAAGAGAAGAAAATGAAATTGGTAGAGATGGCTCTGGCAGGCCCCACCAACCAGCAGTTCAGTAGGAAACAGCAGTCCCTTCCTTGTCAGCCAGCCATGCAAGCTCCACTCCCAGCCTGTGCCTGACTGGAGACAGGCAGGGGATGGAGTCTGCACACCAGCAGAAGCAGTTAAGGATGGGCGAACAGATCGCGGTTCGGGTTCGGTCATTCGGTTCAGTCCGGTTCGGTCATTCAGTTTGTTCGCTGCATTCGGGTTCGGCCGTTTGGTTCGGTTCGGGCATTCGGAAAAGGCTCTCTGTGCGAGGAATGATGGCCCCAGACCCATGACAGTGGGTCCTGGGGCTAGAATGGCAGCTTCTGGATATTGGTCACAGCCCTCCCTGCCAGTAACTTGGCCTCAGAACCCTGACAGCAGGTCCTGGGGCTGGAGTGGCTGTTTCTTGATGTGGTGGAATGACACGCCTCTGTGCAAGGAATGATGGCCCCAGACCCATAACGGTGGGTCCTGGGGCTAGAGTAGCAGCTTCTAGATACATATTGGCTACAGCCCTCCCTGCCTGTAACTTGGCCTCAGAACCCTGGCGGCGGGTCCTGGGGTGGCTGTTTCTTAAGAGTGCATTAAGTCTGTTATTTACATTTATACACATTGTATACAGCTCATACAATGAACTTGTGAGTGTAGACAACATTATACAATTTGTTGTACAGAATGAAGTCCTGTAGAAACAGACTTAATGCACTCTGAAAAAATTGTTCCTTGACGAATTATGATAATAAATTAAAGTTTAATAATGGAAAAAGGTGAAAGTTTAGTTATTGATAAAAATGAACGAAAATATGTATGGTAAGGAATTAAGTACATATATTACATGTATGTTGATGAGGATAAAATATTAAATATTGCTCAAATTCTGAAATAATTTCTATGGTTTTTGGCATTTATGTTTTGTTGCAATGTATGGAGTGAAAGGTTTTTTGAATTGTAATTGTAGTGAATTTGGCGGGCCTGGGGGGGTTGTATTTTAAGAAAACTCACGTGCATTTAAGGTTTTTTAAACTGTTACGTTTTTTGTTTTGGTTAATAACAACTAAGTCTATCTAAGCTAAGCTAAATAAATGAAAATATGGAGGTAGATGGGTTGGATGGGTGAAATAGGAGGAGGATGGCAATGGATTAAGAATAGGAAGGAACAAAAACTGCTGGGAGAGAGGGAGCCTTCTGAAACACCTGCTGTTCAGGAACAGTGACTAGCTCAGAAGGTGTTAGGAAGGGGGGAGGCAATCAGTTTTGTTTCTTGCTACACCCGCCTCACCGCAAGCCCCATTGGCTCCGTGCAGCCTAACCCGTGGCCAATCACAGACTGCGAAGCCAGTGCTCTGAGGCGAAAAGGGATGGTGATTGGGCAGGCTGGCTGCTACTCTAAGCCTCTCCAGCCCTGGTGCTGGAAGTCAGCTCCTCAGCTGACTCCCCCTCCCTGCCACGTTTGGCCTTCCAGTGACACCACATTTTTGTCGTTTTAACCACCCGAATGAGATCCGAACTGACCAAACAGTTCGGTCATTTCGGTGTTCGGAATTGAGTTCGGTTCGGTCGGTTCGTGTTCGAGTTCGGGTTCGGTCATCCAAACAGGCCAAGTTCGGGCTGAACTCCGAACTTCCGAACCGCGTTCCCCCATCCCTAGAAGCAGTAGAGCCATCCCTACCTGCTGCTGCATCACCCTGAGCCAGCAAAGCCTGAGAGTAGGCCACATGACTAACAACACTGGGGGAGTCAAAGTGGGCCAGATGTAAAGGATGATGGAGCCATATTTGGCCCATGGGCTGGAGGTTTTGCATTTTTGCCCTGGACGAATAAAATGTCTGTGCAGAACTAGTTCTTCTATCTTCCACATTTTTATAAGCCACCAGTGAGCAATATCTGAACAATGATGACAAAACACCTTTCCGGAGTCTTATCAGACAGTCACTGTGCAGCATGATCGCTTCTGCCATAGAGATTTTACAGGAACCACCAGAGAATCAGGCTTATATTCTCTCTAACCTTGCCCTAGATACTTGGGTGGTAGCTGTGTTAGAAAGGAGCAAGAAGGTGTACATTTGGAGACATAAAGACCAAGCCATAGCACTGAATTAAAGCTGAATCCCATGAAATCCTTATCCACCAGAAATGCTGTGTTGCATTTTCGGATGCTTGTCAAAATATATTGGCATGTGAATAATTCAGGGCAAAATCACCAGGACAAGAATGAAGGTGTATTCATCTTGTATTAATAACAATTTTATTCACTTGGAGAGACTGATTAATATTCGTAGTTTTGTAACCATGGGTATTTTCAGATGTGACGGGGCTCAATTCGCCCTGTCACGGAAACACCCTACTGATTTCCCGCCGGGGTCAACACGTAACAGTCAACAGACGTGTTGGCTGATCCCGGTGGGGAATCTGGGGGGTGGGGCTGCGCGGCCCAATGTGCGGCCGCACAGCTCCGCCCCCCCTACGCTCCCCCCAGCAGCCTGCCCTCCCGGAGACGGGCGGGCGCTGTGGCCAATACGGCCGCTGCGCCTGCTCGCCCCCAGGAAATTGACCATGGCCCGGAATTAGTGGCAAGCACGGACGCTGATTCCAGGCCGTGGTCAGCAGCCAGACGTGACGTTGACGCACTCAACCACGGGGAATTCCCTGTGGTTGAGCGTGTCAACGTCACGTCTGTTCACTGTTACGCCGGGTGGTCACCCCCGTGAATCACGGGGGGCGGGGAATCACTTTGACCACGTTTCTGTTCCTCCTCCGGGGAGGAGAGATGGTCAAACTGATTCCCCCCCCCCCCCCCCGTGATTCACGGTGGTGAACATCTGGCGTAACACTGAATAGACATTACGGGATCACGCTCACCATGTGGGGATTCACCATGATTGAGCGTGATCTCGTAACGTCTGAAAATACCCCATGCCCTGGCTTTTAATATCACATGGTAGGGTTTGAATTCTGCCAATGGAAAACAAAGTCTGCTACCAGTGTGACCCTCTGGACAGATAGCACTGGTGTAAGTGCTTAGTGTGGGCCTGAGTCCCATTCGCTTTACTCAAATGAATAGCCCGCTCCACTCAGGGGAGTCGAGGCTTGTGTCTGTTTTTTGCTTGGCTGCTCTGCGAAGGAGGCAAGCCTTGCTAGATAGAAGTGAATATACTTAGTATTTTTCTTTTCTGGGCTACTGTTTGCGCTATGGCTCTTTGCCTAAAACTTCCCTAGACAAGCCCCGTCCAAGAATTAAGGATCAGACTAGGGAATCTGGGTGCGGAAGGCATCCTAGTTTGGTAAATTTGGTAAATTTAATAAACTTTGTAAATTGCTCGTAATTGCAAATTATATCTAAGACAAAAGTTTACCTCTCCGTCTGGGAGAGTTCCTTGAATTTCTAGGGAGTAATATCTAGATTTGTCCCAGTGGGAGTGTAAAACGCATTTGACTCTGATTCATCAGAGCAAAGGGATATTTATTTTCCTGGTAGATTTGTCATCAAATTTTATTTGATGAGTGCCCTTTGGGCATTTATCGTTTTATAATTACGACTATTGTGATTGATTATTTTATGATGTACTCTTTTGTTATAACCTAATGGTCGAAACAATAAAGCTTATATATATTTACTCAAATGAATGCCTCTACTAAGTGCTGGCACTAGTGCTGTGTGCCTGGAGCATTGCTCCCTAAAAAGCCCCTTATATGAAAGCAAAATGTTAGGAATGGAGCTGGAGGGGGGAAGGGGTGGGCGGGGAGCTAGGACTAAGGCTAGGGTGGGTGGTGAAGAGGAGTTATTTTTAGGGCTGGAGTTAAGGGTTAGGGTTGCAGCACAGACCTAGGGTTAGGGTTGTAGGGTTGTGGTGGTAGAGTTGAGATAAAGATGCAGAGCTAGGGTTGGTGTAAGGGTTGGGGATGTAGAGTTTGGGTTAGTGTTGAAGGTGGTTGGGAGCACGGATGTGTAAGGATTGGGACTCAGTGGGGCATAGAGCTGAGGTTAGGTGGTGTCATGTCACAAGGATAGGATTGGTGCAGATGGGGTTATGGAGCTGGGGTTACGGATAGGGCTAGATGAGGCCATGGAGCTAAGATTAGGGATAGGGCTTGGTGGGGCTGTGGAAATAGGATTTGGGATGGGACTGTGTGAGTGCATGACGCTGGGGTTATGGACAGGGCTGGTTGGGATCATGGAGCTGGCGTTAGACCAGGGGGTCGGTAGCAGCATGATGTCGGAAAGTATCCCAGTCCCTTAGGAGTCTGTCACACTTCAACCACCCATAACCGATTCCTTGTTTCACTCTGCACTCGTATAAGGAAGTGGCTTGGAAGAGGGCTATGGCAGTCTGTTCTAGAGATGAAGCAAGTACCCACCATAACAAGCAAACCTGTCAAATCCAAACAATCCAAAACAAAGCGAGTAATTAACACTACCCGTCCAATCTTCCATCGATTACCCATTTTCGCAGTTTGGGTGTGTTCAGTTTGTCTGCTTTGTTCAGTTCATTTGTTCTGGCCATTTCCAGTTTTTACTAAACATTTTCCACCCCTCGTTTTCATTGTTCCTGATGAGAATGAACAGGAAACCGGAAATGGACTGGAAATAAGCAAACCAAACAAACTGAAATTGTGAAAAATCGGTTTCTCAGATTTTTTGATGAATGTCATTTGGGTTGACTACAACCTGCTTGAAATACCCTCCCCTACCAGCGAGCAGTTATTCTGCTACTCATTTCACCTCTATCTAACACTTAAAACTTAGAGCGTTTCATTCTGGGGTCTGTGTACTCGCATCCTCACCACATAGACCAGCCAGCTATCATTCTCGATGTAACCAAGCCGAGCACGTGCACCTGGGACCTCGCATCTTCGTGAATGTTACACCCCTTGTCTCTCCCTCTGTTCCCCTTCCTTTGTCTCCCTCCTTCCCCCCGTTTCTCAGATTGCAAGCTCTAGGGCAGGGACTGTGTCTGTTCCATTACTTTGTAAAGCGCCAGGTACATTGCTGCTGCTATATAAATGCTTGCTAATAATATTAATAATAAATCCCTGGCTGCATATTTTCTAGGAAAATTGCCTGGTTTTGACAAAGAGGTAGCTAACTTGCAATGCAGATCACAAGAATAAATCCTAATGGAGACAAGCTATGGGCTAGATATATCTCAGTTTAGCTGGCTGAGGTATCTCTTGTAAGCTCTGGAGTTTGCTTGGATTGTGTACATCACAGCAAAACTGAAATTACATTGGGGCTTGACAGTGGGCTAGCTCGTTGTAAAAGAACACACCGGCAATGCCACCCTCCATTTGTTTAGCACTGAGGTGAGTCATATTAACTTCAGTAGCACTTTGCTTTGCGCAAGCATAGGCTCTTAGAATCCAAAGGATCACACCCCTAGGGGAGATGCATGCCCCATGTGTTGTGTCTCCTTTCAAATGCAAACGTCTTTCTCGCCTCACTCTGCAAAGCTGTGAAGACTCAAGACCTTGCTGGATGAGCATTACTAATGAAATTGGATGGCCTAAGTGATGCTGGCATTTGCAATGTGATAGATTTTTTTTTTAGCTTCAATGTAACAGAAGAGACATTTGGAATGAAGCCTGCATGAGAATATGGCCTAGTTTGGCCCCAGGGGACGCTTTTGGCGTTCAGGTTTCTAATCCTCCCGTGCTTTGCATAAAACGCGGATGTCCTATTGCCACGCAAACATTTGATCATTGTGAGCTGCTGGGGCATGAAAGACCCACATCAGATCTGTCATTGTCACCCTTTTAGCAATTGGGCAAATGCCAGAATAAATTCCTCCCAGCCTTAACGCTTGCTGTGATGCAGCACCTTCCCCTCCCAAGCTGCAACTTCCTGTAGATGGAAGAGGCTCAGCGGGACAAACTCCTTCCTAGTCTAGTTCCACTGAGTTATTCCAGGGATGAATTTAGTCCCACAGGCATTGCATCCAACTGGCACAAAAGCAACATTAATCTTGTGGCTCAGAATTGTGAGTCACTTGGAGAATCCCATTCTGATGCCACCCAGAAGATAATTAAAATAACACTTGCTTAAACATCTCTGAGTCTGATTCTCCGCTACACGAAAGCCCTTTGACACTGCGCTCGCAACAGAAAGAGTGTTTAAATTGGGTGCCAGGGTGATTCTCCTCCTTTAGCGGGTTTCTTTCATGTACAGCAGGAGTGGGGAGCCTGTTTAAATGGACCTGATTTAGACCCTTTATACTTACCAGAGGTATAGAAGGGCCAGATTAACTATTATACTGCGGTGTGGGGTCCCAGAAGAAGAGCTGCCACCTATGCACATTTTTAAGGAACATTTATGAAAAATACATGTTGCAGACCCTGCAACATGTATTTTTCAAAAGTGTTCCTTAAAAATGTACATAGGTGGCAGCCCTACCCACAAGTTCAGGGGGTCTCAGTGTGAGTGTATGTTTGCCTACCTCCTCCAGACAACCTTGTAGTTCTGGGTGCCACCAACTTGGGGTGTGCATGTTGTTTTTGTTATTACAATAACAATAATGAAAATTGTTGTTTTTGTTATTGTTACTGCAATAACGAAAATGACAAATAATAATAATGAAAATAGAAACAAAAATGACATTTTGTTTTTGAAATAAAGGGAAAAGACTAAAAAATGTATTTCTGGCTATATCTTTTTTGTTTCTTATTCAATTGGGATGGGGTATTGGGTGCTTATACCCCCAATGGAGGGCATTACATGTACCACTGTTTGAAATGATTCAATAACGGGGACAGATTTTAGAAGCAATTGAATATTGTGCATTTTAGGAAAGCTCCATACACATTCATGGCTACACCTTCTTTACCTTCCATCCAATTTTCATGAAACTTGTGACTTTCATGTCTCTCCACAAGCTTAACACACTTATAATTTCTCATAAAGATTAGATGAAGGGTCCTGATGGTATAAGACATTAACTTGAAAATACATTTCCAGACGTAACACTTGTATATTCCACCCTGTTTACAAGATATTTGTTAGGAATATATCACATACCTTCCTTGTCATCTCTGCCAAACTACATGACAATTTAATAAAGGGACCCAATTTTATAAGTAATTGAAGTTGTCCCCTTGAAGACCATTATTCAGATAAGTAGCAGCACATGCAGTGTCTGTCAGAGGCAGACACCTGGCATGGCAGGGGCAGAGTGTTTGTAGAAAGGAGGATGTGGAGCAATCCCAAAGACTGACATACACATTCACTGGCCAATTACTGCATACTTCTAGCTTTACAAGACCAATCAGTAGTGGCTTTGAGGCCGGCATAGGGGGCAGTCCTCCGGCGGGCATAGAAGGGACATAACTGGGACTTTGGGGATAGCATCCCAGCAATCAGGAGACATAGTTTACACATCCAGGCTGGCCAATTATCATCACAATCACATCCATAAGAGAATCTCTATTGGCTCTTTCCTAAACAGATGCTTCTGCCTTCCCAGTACAAGTGGGGGAGAGATGTTAGGATGGTCACAGCACAGAATGAGGATATTTGACATTTCTGGTGGCCAATTGGCATCACAAACCGATCTTATACCACAGTGACAGGTAAGAGAATGCCTGGCATATGCTCCTTCTCTACATATGCTGTGCAGGCATATAAAATTCAGACCCTTTATCACATCTTTCTGATATTTGGCAGAGATGGTCATGAAAGTGTGATATAGATCCATGCCAAATTTCATGTACACTAGTTGGGCTACAAAGATGTTACAGTCAGACATACATTTATAAGTTAATTGCTTATACCACCAGGACCCTTTATCCAATCCTGAAAGTTGGCAAAGATAGTAAATATGGGACGGGGTATAAACTTGCCAGGTTTCATCTACATTAAATGTGAAGCAAAGACGATACACCTAAGAGTGTATATAAAGATTTTTGCAAAATAAATTAATTCAGCTGCTTCTAAAATTGGATTCCTTTATCTAATCTTTTTGGAATTTGGTACACATAATGTTGTCCATTGGAGGTATGATCACTCCACGTTTCAGCCAAATATAGTGAAAAACAAAAACGTTACAGCCAAAGATGTGTTTTCCATTTAAACTAATGGAAAATAAAAATGAAAGCAAAAACGACAATTTGATATTTATGAAAACGAAAACAACAGATTTAAATAACAAAAATGAAAAAATGAAAACAAAAATGACCTGGGCCCCTGGTGCACACCTCTAGCCACCACCCAAGACTTGAGAGCTCACATCAGAGCTGTGGGGGCAGGTGCAGCTGTGTTGGAGGCGCAGCCTAGCAACGCTTTGGTGAGGCTTAAAGATGCTCTGAGAGACTTTGCGGACTGGACTGAGAGTATTGACTGAGGAAAGCATATCGGGTGGTAAAATGCCAGCAAATGTATGCCGCATAAATAACAAAGCGAATTGTCTTGAACTTGTTCAAAGTGTGTGTGTGTGTGGGGGGGGTCAGATGTGAACAGTAGAGTAAGGCCCTCCTCTTGCACGTTGCTCCACAGGAGGAAGCCACTTAGGTACAGAATCCTGATGAACTGAACCCAAAGTCTGCACTGGTTTGATGGTGGTAGGAATCAGGTAAGCAGGTCCTGGTAGGCTTGCCCACCTCTCTCCAGGAAGAAGGAGGAGGCAGGGCTACATCAGACAGGGTTGGGGAAATGCTCTCATGCCTCTTTCTGATGTAACCCTTCCCCTTATGGGACTTAGTGAAGTTGTGATGCTCCGTGTGTGTGTGTGCGCATCATGTTTCCTTTCTGACATTAATCCCACCCTTGTTGAGAATTGTTACATCATGGTGCTCTGTAGGGGTGGGGCCTCATGGAAAAAGGGGCGAGGAAGTTCCTATGGCCTGCCCCCCCCCCCCCCCCCCCCC
>QEPC01006282.1:4643699-4669284 GCA_003113815.1 Sphenodon punctatus
CCCCCCCCCCCCCCCGCTTTTGATGTGGCTGCCTCCTGCCACTTCTGGAAGCCCTGACTTTCCAGGTGAGCCATGGCTGATCCAGAGAATGCCCGAGAGCCTGGAGACTCTGTGGCAAAACCCCTACGCCCGAGGAGCTGCCCTTATCACCTCCAGGCTTCTTTATTTTTAATGTTTGTATTAGTCACCTCCAGGCTTAGAGGCCTTTGTGAGGGGCAAATCCTAACTTGCCCGCATTTTAGAACCATCTGCAAGGCAAACAAAAGGAGATGCAAAGTTTAAAGCAGAGGAGAATCGCCCCCTGAAGCTCCTGCTTTTGTGACAATTAAGCCTCCCAGCCTTCCTCCAAGATGCTCCAGAACTGCACGACACTTTGTGTTTAATATGGCTAACATGTCATGTTTATGCCAATGGTGCTGAAAGTTAATGATTCTCCAGATAATGAGGCTTTATTAAAAAGCCACAAACAAAAAGCATGTGAAAACTGAGGGATATTTCATAAAGTGTAATTGAATGGAAGACAGGTGCCCTTTCACAGGCATAAAGTGGCTTTCCGAGTTCCACGGCTTATGCATCCGTCTGAACGATTTTCGTTTTTCTGGGTTGGAAATCAGATTCCGTGCTGCTGATTCATCCCCATTCTCTTTTGCAATAGACTGGACTGCAAGGAGTGCAGGTCACTGATGCAAATAAATGGTATCTGCTTGGAGAGAGCTGCAATTAATCACCTTTACAGTCCAAAGGCTGTTTTTCCTGAAGGTTACACCACAATTGAATTAAATGATGCTTTTTCTCCCTCTAATAAATGTGCTTTTGGTGGAGCATATTAAGGATGTACAAGGAGACAAATTTTGTATTTATGATTTCTATCCTGGTTTCACTGACAACATTTGTGGTTTGTTAGTGTTTGTCTCTCAAAATTTTGGGGCCTCCCACAGTTGGTTGGGAAACAAGCAAGCAAGGGAGTGCAGTCTCTTGTGTGTACACACACGTATTCAGGGGGTGTCCCTACACTAAACAGCAAAGGACCCTGGTATCAGTGAGCTCCAGAGCACCAGACAGGAGAATCTCATGCTCTTGTCCCATCCAGTTCCTTGGATGCAGTTCTGCCGAAATCAAACACAATCCACTTCTATAGATCACCATTATTGGGCCTAATAAACTCTCCCCTGACCAGTATCAACATATCGTTTGGCAATGGTGGTAACTAACAGTGCAACACACCTTGAAACATGAAAGATGCTCCAACTGCTAGACCAACAATGAAAAACATCAAATTAGTGGAAGTTGAGAGGCACAAAGGCTCGCACACTAACACATACCTGAAAATTAAAGGGCATTTTTTGTGTTTCAAATATGGAAGCCCCAAAGGGCTTTTTTGTGTTTGTTTGTGTTTGATCCAAGCTCGAATGCACAACTGTAGTGGATATATCTTTGGCAGCATGGATGTCTCCGTATGTGCATGTCTCGAGCCGCACCAGCTATAGTGCCACCACAGGAGTCTGGAATTCATATTTGGCTGCAACTTTTAAAGGGATGAGTATTTTTGTGGTAGAATTTCATATTTATTTTTAAAAAGACTTTGGGTATTTTCAGACATGACGAGATCACGTCAACCACGGTGGATTCCCACCGGGCGAGAAAGGTCTCATCACGTCTGAAGGGGGAACGGAAGTTCCCCCCCAGATGTTCACCCCCGTCAATCGCGGCGGGGGATCACATTCACCACGCGATCGGCGGAACCAGTGGGGCCGGCCCCGATCATGGGGTGAATGTGATTCCCTGTTGCGATGAAGGGGCTCGTCCCGTTTGGACGGCTACTATGGCCCGGAATCCGCAGCGGAATTCCGGGCCATGGTCAATTCGGGCGGGCACTGCGACCGCATTGGCCGTGGCACCCGCCGTCTCCCCAGAGGGCAGGCAGTGAGGGACCGTGGGGGGGAGGGGCTCTGCAGCCGCATGTTGCACCACGCGGCCCCGCCCCCTCCCCAATTCCTCGCCGGGATCAGCCCGTCTGTTGGACGTGCCAGTGTGATCCCGGCAGTGAATCCCCATGGTGATTCCGTACCGGGGCGACTAGCGCCCTGTCACGTCTGAAATTACCCTTTGAGTGCAAATCCTCACCTATGAAGGCCAATGGGTGCTGAGCCATTGACTCCAGTAAGGACAGAATTTCACCCCTCGTGCTTAGAGAGGAGAAAAAGGATTGAGGTAGTACATGAGGAGAGCTTTCCAATAGGTAAAATGCTGTTGTGAAGAGAATTGAGAGTAATCGTTTTCTATGAGTCCCTTCCACATGTAGAATAAAATATAATAGATTTAAATCACAAGAAAGTAGCTTTAGGCTGAACGTTAGGAAAAACTAAGACTCAAACTCAAACTTGATACTTCCTCAATTCTTGCTGAGAATTACGGTTCTCGACTTGTTTTTAGAGAGTCTATCATTGAGAAAACGCCCCCCCCCCACTCCCCCTGGTTCTCGATACTTTCTCCATTGAGAATTTTCTGGATTTAGCAGTTACTGTGATTACCATTTACCGTTATTTGCCATGTACCAAATACTGATTTACTGTGTACTGCTTACCCTGTACCATGTCCATCCCACTAATGCACATGTGGAAAATGGCTGCCCTTGGAAGAGGGCTGAGCATGTGCAGAACAGCTGCGGCGGCCGTTTTACGCGGGCACTTCACCAGGACGAACATAGGACACAGTAAGCGGTACCCGGTAAATCAGTATATGGTACACGGTAAATCACAGTAAACAATAAATCACAGACACGGTAAATCATGGTAAACTGTAAATTGAGAAAAAATCTCAGCTGAGATCTCGAACCAAGATCTCAGTAACAATTCTTGATTCTCGTGAGATTTTTGCCAGAAAAATATTTTAGTCACATTTCAGCCCTAGGAAAAATCTTTCTCTGAGAACAGCTGGGCTGTGGAAGAAGTTACCAAGAGAGGTTGTGGAGTCACCATCACAAAAGAGAGGTGCATAAGCATCTATATGAGAATAAATAATGAATCCTACATTGTATAATTTACAATGCAGCGCAAGCTATGAATCTTCAGCCTAACCCTATGAAAGCCGGAAAGCTACTAAAGATGCAGAAAGACACGGAAACTAGAGCTGCAACTGGGTACGTGGCAAGTCCGGCACCCCCTTGAATCTGGAGTGCCCGACTTTCCCAGGTTGTGTTCAGGCACCGATTGGTACCTGAACAGGACCCAATGGGCTACCTGACTCCCCAGGCTGACTCATCTCACCACCGGGCTGCTGTTACTCCTGTCTAGTTGTCGCTCCCTGCTCTTCCCTGGTGCCCATGCTGCTCTGGGCTAGGGGCTCCCTGCGTGGCTTTTTCTGAGTGGGAGGGGGTAAACAAGAAGGCCTTTTGTGTGGGTCGCCCATTCCCGGGGGGACCCAAAATTGGGGTGTACACAGGACCCATGTGCACCCCTGACATGGGTTCCTCTGGGAATGGGGGAACCCATGGGGGGGTACACACATGTGGGAAGAGGCCTCCTTGCTCCCCCCTCACTCAGAAGAAGCCAAGCAGGGATGTCCCCAACTCAGCTGAGCAGCAAATGGGCTGGGGAGGAGCAGGGAGCAGCGACTGGACCGGAGGATCAGCAGCCTGGTGGTGAGATGAGTCAACCCAGGGACGTCTCCTTCTTTCTCCCATCCTGAGCCCAAGCACCAAGCAGAGTGGCGACAGGATCAGGAGTCAGAACAAGGCATGAGTCTCAGCTAGGGTGGCCATAACTCCCCCTTTAAAAGAGGATGCTTATGAAAAATACATGGTGCAGGGCTGCATTGGTTCCAGTGTAGCCCTGCCCCATGTATTTTTCATAAGTGTCCTCGGGGAGGTATGTCCACCCTAGGCGTACGCAGCACTTCAAAGGCACGGATTTTCAAAGAGGATGCTTATGAAAAATACATGGTGCAGGGCTGCATTGGTTCCAGTGTAGCCCTGCCCCATGTATTTTTCATAAGTGTCCTCTTTTAAAGAGGCGGTTTGTCCACCCTAGTCTCAGCAGAATCAGGGCTGAGAAAGCATCATACTAGAGTGGGAGCAATCCAGAAGCTTAGGACAAAGGGGTCAAACTGGAAGGTCAGCCCAAGACAGGCAGGAATGGTTAGAGTGGGAAGCAGGGCTGAGGGAACTGGGCAGGATAGCTGAGGCACTATGCACACATGCCTAGGCATTGCTCTGCCTGACTTCCTCTACCTGTCATGTGCCTTCTATCAGGGCCAGGTAAGTCAGGATCCTCGTGGGTGGGGAGCCTCTTCAGGCTGGTAGGGTAGTAGAGCAGATCCTACTGAACTTGAGCAAGGGCCCAAAGCACTGGATAATGGTGATGCTACAGAGCTGGCCACCTCCCCCAAGGTCCCAGGAGTGCTGGTTCTTATCCTGGATCCTGACACTTGGTCACTTCTGCTCCCAGTGCCTGTGCAGTCTGTGGGTGAAAACAGACATGATGCTGACATTTGCTATGCATGTTGCAGCCCTGCAACATGCATGAGAAATGCTAAAGTGGAGTTAGCGTCATGTCTGTTTTCACCCGGGGAAGCTTGGTTTGTTATTTTGTTGGTTTGTTTGTTTGTTTTTTAGTAAGTAAATATTTATTGGTTCAAATTTTGCCACGCACCATACGCAAAATGAAAACAAACTAAAAACAAACAGTACATATTAAAATATACTTCATACAAAGGTACACAATTGTTTTACCAAACTTATTCCCCTACCAGTAAAGCCCTAGCCCTATCGGGCTTTCTTACAGCTAAAACTTCACCCCACGAGTAGTAATGATCTTGCCCTTGTCAGGGCTTACATAGCCAATGCCTGACCCATTGGGTGAAAACAGACATGACGCTAACCACCCTTTAACCACCCTTGGTGGTTATTTATGCATGTTGCAGGAGTGTATTGGTGCCATATGCAGCCCTGAAACATGCATAAATAACCACCAAGGCTGGTTAAAGGGTGGTTAACAGGTATTTTCAGACGTTACGAGATCACAGTCAACCACAGTCAATTCCCTGTGGTAGCTGTGACCGCTTAACATCTGATGGGGGAAACGGATGTTCCCCCCCTGGATGTTATCACGGCGGGGAATCACTTTCACCATGCGAGCGGCCGAAGCGGCGGGACCGGCAGTCATCATGTGGCGAAGGCGATTCCCCACCGTGGTGAACCCTGCTGTCACTTCTGGACGGTGGCCATGGCCCGGAATCCCCGCAGGGATTCCAGCCGGTGGCCAAATCAGGCAAGCGGCGGGGAACATGGAGGGGGCAGGGCCGTGCGGCCGCACGTTACACCATGTGGCCCCTCCCCGATTCCCCGCCGGGATCCCCCGGCACGTCTGTTAGGGCGTGACGGGGTCATCCCAACGGGGGATGAATGTATTGATTTCGTGACGGGGCCAATCGGCCCTGTCACGTCTGAAAATACCCAACGTCATGTCCGTTTTCACCCATAGAAATGATTCCTTGCCCTTCTTGTGAACAACATATGGCAAGCACTTAACCCCTGGATGGTGAAACATACAGGACTTGCATACATCAGATGTTTAACCCTGAATATGAAATGCCTCACCCTTCACAGGGCTTGTATGTGGCAAATGCTTGGCCCCTGAGAGGGAAGTTTACTTGCCTTGCTCTCTGGCAGAGCACATGTTAGCAGCCCTTGGACCTCGAAAATTGCTGTCAACCCAGCTCTTCACAGAGCTCATGTTGATAGCACAGGAGTGCTGGTTCTTATCCTGGATCCTGACACTTGGTCACTTCTGCTCCCAGTGCCTATGGGTATTTTCAGACGTTATGAGATCACGTTCAACCACAGTGAACCACGGTCAATCCCGCGACGGGGCCAAAGCACCCTGAACGTCTGTCCAGTGGCCGCCAGATGTTCACCACAGTCAATACCCACATGGGGTCAAAATCAACCACGCTTCCGGAGCTCCCCGCCAGACCATCTCCAAAAGCATGGTCAAAGAGATTCCCGACGGGAACCAACAAAAAGTAACGTCTGGCCGGTAACCACCGGCCGGAATCAAAGGAAATTATTCCCAGCCGGGGACAAAACATGCAGCGTCAGTGCCAGGCAACGAGCAACAACACAGGCAGCGGAGGGAGATTTAAAGGGCACACAGCAGCAGGGGGACGGGGCGGGATGGAGTGAGGCGGAAGGGAGAGTTGAGCAGAGGGCGAGAGAGCAAGGGAGGAGGTGGAGGAGGCGGAGGTAGCGGCGCGGGAGGAGGTGGTCGTGCTGCACCTGGAGACGGTGGAGGGACAGCAGCAGCAGTAGCAGCTGGGACGGGCTGACCCGGTGCCTTCTGGGTGTTTTGACCACGGCTGGGAATTGGCATCACATCTGTTGCGCTGCCCCGGCCCATGATCTGCCGGCCCGATTCCCTGCCGTGGTCCCAGTCCCGTCACGTCTGTTCAGGGCTTTTTTTGACCACGGGGGGTGGTTGTTCGGTTCACCCCCGCCGGGAATCCACTGTGGTGAGTCGGGACCGCGTAACGTCGGAAATCACCCTATGCAGTCTGTGGGTGAAAACAGACATGATGCTAACTCCACTTTAACGCCCCTTTAACATTTGCTATGCATGTTGCAGGACTGCATAGGGCACCAATACAGCCCTGCAACATGTGTGAGAAATGTTAAAACGGTGTTAAAGTGGAGTTAGCGTCATATCTGTTTTCACCAGCTTGTACTCACTTTCAAAATGGCGGAACAAGGAGAAAGATTCCCCTCTCCTGTTTTTACCTATCCTATCCAAACAGAGGCTGGATGAAAAAGTGGCCATCAAGGCTTTCATTTATTTCACTGACTTTCATTTGGGAACAAATTTTACACCTAAACATTAACCCTGATTCATCCTCAGGTCTAAACCATTGAATCTCCTTGGGAGCCAGATTCAAATGCTGTCTCACTGGTACAACCCGCCACACAACCAACAAGACAATAGCCTGCTCACTACAGCATCCATTTCAATACAGATCACAGGCACCTGAGAAATTGACCAGCTCACACATGGTGGCAGAAGAATGTCTTCTATTTCTCGCAGCCCTAGGGCATATGCCTTTCCCTTTCTCCTGAGAGCTGTGATAAAAACACACATGGAGAGGATCTATTTCTGTTTAAAGCTATGCGCACAAAGCATGTCCATTGCTATCATGTATGAAGCCAGATCTTGGATTTACTGCTGCCTTGTTCTGTTTTCTTGGTGACTAGAGCTTATAGAGGGGTTAATACCCAAGCACTTCTTTAATAGACACACTGTTTTCAAGGATTTAATACTGAGGATAATTTTTTTAAAAGAGGATCCATACTTGGTGCCCCTTTGAATACCAATGGGAATTTATCATCCTTTGCAGCACTGAAATATTATTGTGCTTTTATAGTGATTTTATAGCCTAATTACTTTAGGTTTTTCTTAAAGCCCCAGTGGCTGAAATCACTTTCACTAAATGGTAGGTTTGTAAGCATGACAGTAGTGGGCCTGAAAGACTCAGAAATAATAATAATAATTTTTTTTTTTTAATTTAATGATTATTAGGATAACCTCATGAATTTTTTGCAAGGCCTAACACATGATTTTTGAGCATTTGATAGTGACAACATGGAGACTGCACTCCTGGAATTCATATATGGGATGGAGCATGACATTCCCAGAAACCACTCACCTCCATGGGGACAGTACTCTGTCTCCTACTCAGGTATGTGCAGGGCAGATAGGAGCTGAGTGTTATCACTCTTTGTTAGAACAGAGTCCGATCTTTCCCAAAATTCTGAGGATATATATATTTTTTTAAAAAAGAGGATCCGCACTTGGTGCCGCTTTGAATACCAATGGGAATTTATCCTCCTTTGCAGCACTGAAATATTACAGCGGAGATGCGTAGGGTGTGTTGTTTTTCCCCCTTGGCTCAAACATAGACCTACTGCACGGAAGTTCCTGAAATGAAAACAATGTTCTGCAGCTGCTGTAAAAATCAGGTTAAATTTTTAGATGGGTTTTGCCAGGGAACACGATAAAGCAGAAGCGTATAAAACCTGAGATGTTATCAAGATGTGCAATGCTTTTCATGTCATGCAACAGATGTAGTTTAAACCTAGGCCCCTTGCTTTTCCTTGTCCTGACCAAGTTAGTACAGCCCGGGAGAGAATCCAACTGGGTTATTTTCTAATCAATTACATCCAATCACATTGCAGATCTCTGATGTTATGGAGTTTGCAATCTCGATTTCGTCAGCTGTTCATCTGAGTTCCTCCTTGTGGCATTGTATAGCAATGAGGGGTGGCGCTAAAAACAACATTTTATGTTTCTATAAGATAAATAATAAATTTATTATTTTACTTTTAATAAAGTTAAATAATATATAGGCTATGTATACAGTATTTAAGATATGTTTAATACGTTATATGTTGATATACTCAACTTCCATCCTGCAGGTCCTTTCTCTGCAATGTACACAGTTTCATTAGTAATAAGTGATATGTCTCTTATGTTGAATGATAAGAGATCATTCCAAGAAGTCAGTGGTATTATTATTATTATTATTATTAAACATTTATAAAGCGCCAGCAACAACCTGGCGCTGTACAGAACATATAATCAGCTGCGGTCCCTACCTGTGGCTTACAATCTAAAAGACAAGGAGGGGGAGACAAGGAGAGGGGACAGTGGGAGAGACATGGGAGAAGACAAACAAACATTCAGGCGGATGCGAAGTCTCAGGCGCGTGTACTTGGCTTGGTTACAAGGTGGTCGGTAGCAGCAGTCAGCAGAGGAGGGCCGACAGTAAGAGCAAGGGGAAAGACTAGAGGGCATTGGGAAAGGCAGCATGGAAAAGGTGGGTCTTGAGGAGGGATTTGAAGGAGCGGAGGGAGGAGGCGAGGCGGACGTCGGCAGGGAGGGAGTTCCAGGCATGCGGGGCAGCGAGGGAGAAGGGACGAAGGCGGTTGGGCGAGCAGGAGAAGCGAGGGAGAGCGAGGGAGGGGACAGCGGAAGAGCGGAGAGCGCGCGCAGGAGCGCGTAGGGCGATTAGGTCCGAGAGGTAAGGGGGAGCTTGGTCATGGAGCGATTTGAACGTGAAAACCAGGAGTTTGAACAGGATACGTTCCGGAAGGGGGAGCCAGTGAAGGGAGAGGAGGAGAGGCGTCACATGGTCGAAGCGACGGGCAGAGTGAATGACCTTGGCGGCAGAGTTTTGGATCGCCACAAGGGGGGACAGGTGGGAGCGAGGGAGGCCAGCAAGGAGGAGGTTGCAGTAGTCGAGGCGAGAGATAACCATGGCATGAACAAGGATTTTGGCCGAGGAGACAGATAGAAAGGGGCGAATGCGGGCAATGTTGAGGAGAGCGAATCGGCAGGATTTGGCCACAGAGTCAATGTAAGGTTTAAAGGAGAGGTGCGTGTCAAAAATGAAGCCCAAGCTGCGGGCACGGAGAACAGGACGGATGGTGACCCCATCAATGCAGATGGTCAGGTCAGAGGGAGAGGAGGGGGATGGAGGAAAAATGAGGAGTTCAGTCTTGGCCATGTTCAGTTTGAGTTGGCGTCGGGACATCCAGGCGGAGATATCAGAGAGGCAGTCGACGAGGCGTGAGCGGACAGAGGAGGAGAGAGAGGGGGTAGAGAGATAGAGTTGGGTGTCATCAGCATAGAGATGGTATTGGAACCCGTGGGAGGCAATAATTTCACCAAGGGACCGGGTGTAGATAGAGAAGAGGAGAGGGCCAAGGACAGAACCTTGGGGAACCCCAACCGAGAGGGGAAGGGAGGGGGAGGTCGACTCGGGGAGGGAGACATTAAAGGAGCGGTCAGAGAGGTAGGAGGAGAACCAGTCAAAGACAGAGCCACGGAAGCCCAAAGAGTAAAGCGAGTCCAAGAGGAGCGAGTGGTCGACAGTGTCAAAGGCAGCAGAGAGGTCAAGGAGGACAAGAACGGAGTAGTGGCGCTTCGATTTAGCGACAAGTAGATCATTGGTGATCTTGGCCAGGGCAGTTTCAGTAGAGTGGAGGGGGCGGAAGCCGGACTGGAGAGGGTCGAGGGAGGAGTTGGCAGAGAGGAGGTTCAGGCAGCGGGAGTAGACGACACGTTCCAGGAGCTTCGAAGCAAAGGGAAGGAGGGAGACCGGCCGGTAACTAGAGGGATCGAAAGGGTCCAGGGTAGGCTTTTTGAGGATGGGGGAGACAGTGGCATGTTTGAAGGCAGAGGGGAAGGAGCCTGTGGAAAGGGAGAGATTGACAACATGCAGAAGGGGGGGAGCGACAGTGGGAGCAATAGAGGTCAGGAGGCGGGAGGGGATCGGGTCAAGGGGGCAGGTGGAGGGGTTGGATGAAGAGAGAAGAGCAGAGATTTCCTGGAGAGAGGCAGGAGGGAAGGATGCGAGGAGGGAGGGGGGCGGGGGGCGGAGGGAGGCAATATCCCGACGGATCTTGTCAATCTTGGAGGTGAAGAACGATGCAAGATCCTGAGCAGCAAGGGAAGAGGGCGGAGGAGGGCAGGGGGGTTTGAGAAGGGAGTCGAAAGTAGAGAAAAGGCGGCGAGGGTCGCGGGAGAAAGATTCGATCCTAGAGGCATAATAGCGATGCCTAGCTAGGGAGATAGCCGAGGAGAGGGAGGAGAGGGAGAATTTGTAATGGAGGAAGTCAGGGAGGGAGCGGGATTTGCGCCAGAGGCGTTCGGCAGCCCGGGTGCAGGAGCGGAGGTAGCGGATGGCAGGGGTAAGCCAGGGGCGGGGGTCGAGGGGGCGGACGGGGCGAGCAGAGGGGGGGGCAAGAGAGTCAAGGGTCGAGGAGAGAGAAGCGTTGAGAGCAGAGACAGCAGAGTCAGGGGAGGAGGAGGCGAAAACGGGGGGGAGAAGGGGGGAAAGATGTGCGGCAAACTCCGAGGGAGTAAGGGCCTGCATATTGCGGAAGGGGCGCATAGAGGGGGAGGCGGAGGGGGGTCGGTGGGAAAGGCTGAAGGAGCCGAGGAAGTGATCAGAACTAGGGAAGGGGTCAAAGGAGAGGTCAGTTAGAGAACAGTTTCGAGTGAAGACGAGGTCGAGGGAATGGCCGTCAGTATGAGTGGGGGAGTCGGTCCAGAGTCGGAGATTAAAGGAGGAAGCGAGAGAGAGAAAGCGGGAAACAGAGGGGGCGGAGGGCGTGTCAACGTGAATGTTGAAATCACCAAGGATAAGAGTGGGGATATCATCGGAGAGGAAGAAGGTGAGCCAGGATTCAAAGTCCGGGAGGAAAGAGGAGAGGGAACCCGGGGGGCGGTAGATGACAGCAACCCGAAGGTGTAGAGGGGAGTATAAGCGCACAGAGTGGGCCTCAAAGGAAGGGAAGGAGGAGGAGGGGGGAGGGGAGAGGGTTTTGAATTGGCAGTGCTTAGCAAGGAGCAAGCCCACACCACCACCCAGGCCCTCAGGGCGGGGGCGGTGAGAGAACGACAGGCCCCCGGAGGATAGAGCAGCCGGGGTAACAGAGTTGGAGGGCGTGATCCAGGTTTCCGTAAGAGCCAGGAGTTGAAAGGGGCGAGAGAGGAAGAGATCGTGGATGAAGGGAGCTTTAGCCACGGACGAGCGGCAGTTCCAGAGGGAGCAGGAAAAAGGCAATTGGTGTTTGGGAAGGCAGGGGATGCGGATGAGGTTGGGGGATGGGGAACGGCCGGGTTTGGGGGGTGTGAGTCGTGCACTGGCCTCGTATTGGCCACAATGGTCTGTGGAACACCTGGGTGTCGCGGGTTTGGGCCTAGGGGGAATGGGTAAGGGGGGATGAGGGTGGGGAGGGGGGATGGGCGTGGGTGAGGATAAGGGGTAGGTTGGCTGGAGAAAGGCTGCTGGTGAAGGGAGAGGGAGAAGGAGGGGGTGCGTGAGAGAGGCTAGAAGGAGGGAGGTGAGAGAGGGCGAGGAGGTGAGGGAGGTATAGGGAGGCATCATAGGTATTACCTGTTCAGTATCGGGGGGAGTCCAGGCCTGCAGGTGTCGTGTGCGTGCTGTCAGGGGGGTGGCCCCTCGCTGTCCTCGCTCCGGCCGCACAACGGCCACAAAACGGCCAGCGCCCTTTTGTCGCCGCCCAAGGGCTGCCGCCCGCTGGGCGCGGGCGTGCACCTTTGGCTTGTGGCTATGGGGTGGGGCCCTGCTCACCTGGAGGGGCTTTCTGGGCGCTGCAATGCCTGCTGGGCCTTTCTGGGCGCTGCAATGCCTGCTGGGGGATTTCTGGGTGCTGCAATGCCTGCTGGGCCTTTCTGGGCGCTGGTACATGCTGAGACTCTCTTGTGTGGTACTGAAATAGGTCCTTTCCAGAACTTGACCATCTCTCTGTAGTTCCATTTATCATACTACACCAGCGGTGCAGAACCTTTTCCCTCGCATGGAACACTTTGAAAATGAGTACAACCAAGACCTGATAGAAAGTGAGTGGAGAAGAGGTCACTTATGGTGTTTGCTCAGCATGGAGGAGGAAGAAGAGGGTCCGGACCATGGATTTATGCTATGGATCCCTGCCCTATCTTTGAGTACATACTCTTCTCTCAGCACCTTTCCCCTTGAGCTCACTCTTTCAGTGCTTGAGGGTGCTGGATCTGCGAGCTAGATCCAGGAACTGAAAAGGGGCCAAATAAAAAAACCAACTCTTGGTCAGATTTGGCCCACAGACCAGCGGTTGCCCACCCTTGTATTATATATTGCACGGTGGCCAGCTTTTGTGATTTTATAGCCTAATGACTTTCGGTTTTTCTTAAAGCCCCAGTGGCTGAAATCACTTTCACTAAGGTCCTTTTTACACAGACATTCTAACACTGATAAAATGGATGTTATGTTTTATTATACATGGTACAGGGCAACACTGCAGCCCTGCAACATGGGCCCTTTTCACACGAGATGAAACTGGGTAGAGATGAGTGGAGGTGTCTGTGTAAACACCACGTGCGGGAGTGTAGGTGCGTGCATGCTCCTGCGCAACACCCATCTCCACCAACCACCCACCCACGGAGCAACGGACTCCGCTGCTCCCAGGACTCATCTCTTCAAACATTAGATTTCCCCCCCCCACCCCTTCTTTTAAACATTATTTTCCTCCTGAACTCATTATTTTACATTTCTCCGTATCTGCCGCTCTTTGTGCAGACCCTTAAATTACCTCAGGCCTCAGATAATTCATTGAAAGCTGAATGTTCTTTTCCTCATTATTTACTCTCCCCCACAATTAAATATATTCAGAACTCTTGCCTGGATAAATAATGAAAAGCTGAGGCAGACCTTGTACTCCTTCTGTCCTACCCTGCACATCATTCTGTTCCTGCCTTAAAAGTTTCCGTTGAGGATCATTCCTCTTCTCCTGCCCCACAGCCAGTTTCAAAAACTAATGAGGACCATTTCATCTTAGTTCCTAACTACAGGTTTTAGGCACTGACATTCATTCTGAAACTTTGTCCATTTCTTGTTAAGGGAAACCATGAAAGTGGAGGGGGGTGCGGGTGATCAGTCATATGATGTCTGAGCCCTCCATTTAGTTTGTCTTGGCATTAAGACCATAAAGAAAATGCCACCAATATCTTCCAATCCAGAAATGCCAGCTGTAACATTTTGTAACCGCTTCTTAGAATATAGCTCTGCTTGGCAAAAGTGGCCTTGTGTGCTCCATGGATGGGGTTTCTTAAGAGATTTCCAAAGCAACTGTTTTCAGCTTAGAGGCCTGATGGTTTCTTTCAAGTAGGATGATGTACACTGTAGCCTGTAGGACAACGGCTCCCAAAATGTTTGCTTGCATGACCCTATTTTGAGTAGAGCTGAAAAGTATCCAAAAAACCAGCTATACCCGTCGAATTTCCAGTACCTGAATAAATCCGACAACATCTGGTACTAATCATTACCTGATTTCGAACCAATTTGAATATCCAGTGTCCTGGAATGTCAACTTCTGGTATTGATTTTCCAACTTCTGGTCCTGATTATGTTTCTTTTCCAGCCTGACCTTTTGGTTTTCCATCCCAATATACCGATTGGTAATCGAAAATTTGAAAAATCGGTACTGGAAATTACATTTTCTTCCAGGTAATTGGGAATCTTATCGGTAATTTAGTAGCCCGTTGAGTACCCAACATGGTGCTTGAAAATACGGGTATTACCCATGGGTAGCAAATCAGCTACCCGTTTCAGCTGTAATTTGAGACTTAAATGCCATCATCCCAGAGAGAAATAAAGACAATGCAAAATAGTGCAAATTTCAATTGAGATCACAACTCTCAATCTATCTGGGGTCCCATCTCCTAGTTAATGAATCTCTGTAGGAGACGCTCCTCTTACTTGAGTTGTATGACAATCCTCCATGCTGGCCTCATTCAATGGGGCCGAACCCATGCCTCGCGTGTAGTGTGTGCAAACCACATGCACATCCATTGCAAGTACATTGTGCTGTGTGGGACCTGCGCACATCCCATGCAGAGGAGGTTTGGGATTGCGGCCAATGTGTTGCAAACTAAAAGCTGAGATGAAATATTGGAATGAAATATTTGAGGGTTTTGATTTGAATTGCCCTAGTTGTTTTGTGAAAGGGCCTCCCCTGGGATTGAAAGGAAAATCCTCTCTGTTAAAGTCCTTGGCCTATGTAGGAAAGTGTCAAAAAGGGAATCAGCCCATGCCAGGTGGTTGATTTTGTGATGAGAACTTCAGCGTGATGCTCCCAATCCCGAGCCAATCCCAAGCGGGCAAGTGTGCATGTGCAACCCACACGCACCCCCATTATGGGGGACTATGCTAGAGGTGTGCACCAGGGGCCCATGTTGTTTTTGTGTTTTTTTTCATTATTTAAATCTCTCATTTTCATTTTCATAAATATCAAATTGTCATTTTCATTTTTGCTTTAATTTTTGTTTTCCATTGGTTTCAATGGAAAACCCATTTTCGGCTGTAACGTTTTTGTTTTTCACTATATTTGGCTGAAACTTGAAGTGATTATACCTCAAATGGAAGACATTACGTTCACCAAATTCTAAAAAATTGGATAAAGAACCCAATTTTAGAAGCAGTTGAGTTATTTTATTTTTCAAAAATCTTCATATACATTCTTAGGAGTAACTTTTTTGCCTCACATTTAATGTAGATGAAACTCAGCGTGGTTATAACCCTTCCCATATTTACTATCTCTGCTAACTTTCCAAACGATTGGATAAAGGGTCCTGGTGGTATAAGCAATTAACTTTTAAATGTATGTCTGACTGTAACATCTTTATAGTCCAACCAGTGTACATGGAAATTGGCAGTAATCTATATCACACTTTCACAGTCATCTCTGCCAAATATCAGAAAGATGTAATAAAGGGTCCCAATTATATATGCCTGCACAGCATATGCAGAGAAGGAGCCTATGCCAGGGATTCTCATACATGTCACTATGGTATACGATTGGTTTGTGATGCCAATTGGCCAGCAGAATTGTCAACCAAATATCCTCATTCTGTGCTGTGACCATCCCAACATCTTTCCACCACTTGTTACCGGGAAGTCAGAAGCATCTGTTTAGGAAAGAGCTATTAAAGATTCTCTGATGTCCTCTGTCACAGGGCTGCAGGATGTGATTGTGATGATAATTGGCCAGCCTGGGTGTGTAAACTACAGGGCCGGCCCCAGGGTTTGTGAGGCCATATGCGAAGTCTTGGTGCGGGGCCTAATTTGCATAATTAGGCACCACCTAATTATGCAAATGTATACATTTACATAAAACTTACTCCCTCTGGACAGGAAGGATTCCCATTCTCCACCTCTCCGAGCAACCATGGAGAAGCATAGCCTCCTAATGCTTCCCCCCCTCCCCAGCCGAGTGTCTACCACCACTCCCCAGGAGTGGTTCCACTGCAGGGGCAGCCAAGCGGGCAGTGACACAGGCACAGAGAGACTGACTGCGTCCACTGCCTTACTGGAGGAGGGGCCAGGGGGTGAGTTTAGCCAGTCTGGCCTCCAGGGCCTGTTGCTTCTTGCTGCCAGTGCCGCCTGTGCCTTGTGCACGCATGCGGTGTGACCAGTCCAGAGGTGCTGCTATCACACACACAAGACACCCAAAATGCAGCTAGCTTATTAAGCGCATTATGCCATGAAAAGAGACATATAACCAGTTCAGTTGTGCCCCCATAATCAGTTCATGCTGCCCCCACCCCATAACCAGTTCATTTCTGCCCCCGCCCCCATATAATCTATTCACGCTGCCCCCACCCATAACCATTTAATTTGTGCCCACGGGGCAGCGTGAATTGATTATATGGGGGTGCAAATGAACTGGTTATGGGGTGCGGGTTTAAAGACAGTATTCCTGTTAGCAATAACTTCATTAAGAAGAGTTAGTGAAATAGCAGCCATAATAATCTCAGAACCATATTTGCAGATTTATTTTCCAAGACAGAATAGATATTGCTTTACATCCTAAATTCCTACCTAAGATAGTATAAGTAAGACAGTTGTGAGAATGTGGCCCTTTTTACACGGGTCTCTCCTCCCAGCCGTAAACACGCAGATTTCTGTGTGTTCATGGGTGGGGGAACCCCATGTGAATGACGTGGTGCACGCGCCCATGGTGAGTGGGGGTGCGTGCGCGCTCGCCTAACACGCATCCCCACTCACCCCCCCACTCATCCCCACGCACGGAGCAACCGGGGGAAATGGTGGTTACTATGTGGGTGTGGATGAGTGGTGGGTGAGTGGGGATGTGTGTGCAGCTGTGTGCATGCCCCATCCATGCACTGGCGCGCCCACGGACTCCTCACCCGGCGGAGCCATGTAAAAATATCATGTGAGGAGCCACTCGAAGAAGAACAGAAGGTTGCTACCTTGCAAACAAGGTTCTTTGAGATGGCTCCAAACATTCTCACAACACCCACCCTTCCAGCCCCGCATGGAATTCTTTTCTTATATTTCTAGAAAGGGTTGAAAGGAACTGTCATTCAGAGGGAGAGGGTTCTTTTTATACCAGAGGAGCTCAAGACCATCATGTGGTCTATTATTTGAACAGGGTGAGCGCGCACAACCTAGTTGTGAGAATGTTGGGACCCTTCTCGAAGAACCTTCTTTACAAGGTAGCAACCTTCTGATCAGCACTGGGGAGGAGCTGTTTGTAAACAGCCTTATCTCCCAGCCGATCCAGTGTCCCGCTGCTGCTGCTGCCACTGCTGCAACACTACTAGAAGGCAGAGGCAGGTGAGTGATGGGGTCTGGAGCCAGGGAGGGGAGGAAGAATCACTTTCTGGGGGAGAAGCTGGCTGCAGCCTGCTGCCCAGCCAGGCAAGCGCGGGGCTCCAGCTGGTTGCGGGGCCATGTGCGGCTGCACATGTGGCACATGCCTAGGGCCCTGGTAAACTATGTTTCCTGATTGCTGGGATGCCATCCCCAAAATCCCAGTTATGTCCCTTCTGTGTCCACCTGAGGGCCGCCCCCATGCTTGCCTCGAAGCCACTACTGATTGGTCCTGTAAAGCTAGAAGCATGCAGTAATTGTCCAGTGAATGTGTATGTCTTTTGGGTTGCTCCACATCCTCCCTCCTACAGTCTCTCTCCCCCTGCTGTGCCAGGTGCCTGCCTCTGACAGGCACTGCATGTGCTGCTATTTATCTGAATAATGGTCTTCAAGGGGACAACTTCAATTGCTTATACAATTGGGCCCCTTTATTAAATTGTCCTGTAGTTTGGCAGAGATGACAAGGAAGGTATGTGCTACATTCCTGCCAACTATATTGTAAACAGGTTGGAATATAAACAAGTTATAGCTGGAAGTCTATTTTCAAGTTAATGTCTTATAATATCAGGACCCTTTATTCAGTCTTTCTGATAATTGGCAGGATTGTTGAGCTTGTGGGGGGACATAATATCCACAGGTTTCATGCAAATTGGATGGATGATAAAGAAGTTGTAGCTGTTAATGTGCATGGAGCCTTTTTTAAAATTACAATGTTCAATTGCTTCTAAATTCTGTTCCCTGTATCTAATCTTTTTGAACATTGGTGCACATAGTGCCCTCCATTGGGGGTACAATCTCTCCAAGTTTCATCAGAATTGAGTAAGGAACAAAATAGTATAGCCAGAAATATATTTTTCAGTTTTTTCCCTTTATTTCAAAAACAAAATGTTGTTTTCATGTCTATTTTCATTATTATTATTTGTCATTTTCATTATTGCAATAACGATAATGAAAATGACAATTTTTGTTATCATTATTGTAATAACAAAAATGACATGCACACCCATAGACTATGGTGCATGTGCAAACTGCATGGAAATTATGTGGAAGCCACACACGCATGAGTTCTGGATCGCATTCACTGTCTATCTTTATTTGAGCCTGTTCTGTGACCGTGGTGAGGTCCAGATTGGTATATTCTAGGGTATAATTTGATCACAATTGATGTGACTATTTCTTCATCTAAAGAGGTTTTCCCCTGCGTTTGGGTGTACCACACTTGTTAAATTTGAAGAAACAGAACACATTGTACGCTGGTATGAAACAGTGATATGTTATCACTCTGATTATAGCTTTACTGATGCTCAAAACACTAACCTATTATGGTTTATCTTACAGACTGACCGTTTACAAATTTGTCACAGGTGACTTATATCTGTATTGTGTAGCTGCATACATACTGTTGCCTGTTTTCTACCATGTCTGTGCCATTACTTGTACCATTACTTGTTTCTACTATGTATGTGAAATTACTTGTGCCATTGTTATAGACTAATTCCCTGCTAGTAAAATACCATACCATAATTTGATGCAATGTGGAAATACTCAACACATTCGATAGCCTATAAATATAGCCTTGGTTGTTGGCTCACTTGATAAGCAATAAATACAGGCTTGGTTGTCGACTTAAGACCAATATCATTTTACTTGTCTCCTTTCATTCGTGAAGTTGAGATACTATTTATCTCTGCATACTGGATGCATTCTTGCTTATCGCCCTAACAGCACTCTATTTCCCTTGGAGGTTTCGTGCTTCCACCACCTAAGAGGTAAGCATGTTTTCTTGCTATACCCCCATTCACCATGCTCTCTGAAGCCACTCTGTTAATTTTGTTAGATCTGTCAGCCGCTTTTAATACCATTGACCATGAGATGTTGGTGACTCGCTTGCGGGATTGAGCTGGAGTGGGCAGGATTGCTCTTGCCCGGTTCCACTCCTTCATGACCAGGAGAACTCAATGTGTGGTGCTTGGGGATTGTTCTTCATCTCCACAGAACCTCATGTATGCTGTCCTGCAAGGTTCTATCCTGTCCTCGCTCTTGTTCAATGTGTATATGCAGCCACTTGGTGAGGTTGTGAGACGGTATGGGGTGCGCTGTCATCAAGATGCTGATGACACCCAACTCTACTTCTCATGTTCATCTGACCCATACTTGGCAGTCTCGGTGCTTACCTGATGTCTGGCGGCTGTTGGGAGATTGGATGAGGGTGAGCTGACTGAAGCTGAATCTCGACAAGACGGAGGTGATGGTGGTGGGAAGGGCAGTGGATGTGGCAGTTCCTATCACTGACGGGGTCCACCCTTCTAACTACCTCCATCTTTGTTCTCCATAACATCTGTGAGTCTGGCGGGGCTGCATTGGAGAACTGCCTGCTGGTTATTTCTCTGGCAAACCAGTGCTCCTGTTCCAGGACCATCTGAACCGAATGGAGCAATACATAGCCAGAGAGATCTGAGATGCCTTGTGCCAGCACATCAATTGCAATACTAGCCCCAGCACACACCATAGTATTTAGTAGGGGTGGGACATGAGGGCAAATACCAGCTACCAGTTTTACTGGTTCCCAGATTTTAAAAAACTGGCTCACCGGATTAATATCGGTTTACCAGTACCAGATCTTTTCCATTGATTTCAATGGGGAACTGTCCCCATTGAAATCAATGGAAAAAATTAAAAAACAAAACTCCCCCCTCCCAGACTGTGCGGGTGGAAGGGGGGACACCCCCCACCCACCCTGCCCAGCCTGATTTAAACAACAACAAAAATTTCCCCTAAGTCCCCTAGTGCGGGCTCCGGGCTGCTGCCGGCTTCAGCACTGGCTGTGACTTCCGCTGGCTTCAGCATGCTACTAGGCCTTCCGGAGAACCCGGAAGTTCCCCGGAAGGCCTAGTAGCGTGCTGAAGCCGGCAGCCACAGCCGGCAGCCACAGCCAGCGCTGAAGCCGCCAGAGCACTGCCGCCACCCCCTGGAGCTCAAGGTAAGCAATGGCATTGGGGAGGTAGGGTGATCCCTGGGGTGGGTGGTGTGTTAAACCACCCCTACCCCAGGGATCAGTTAAGTACCGGTACACTTACCTTCTGCTGCAGTGCTAGTGCGGGCTCTGGGTCGCTGGCTTAGGGGAAATTTTTGTTGTTGTTTAAATCCAGGCTGGGCAGGGTGGGTGGGAGGTGTCCCCCCTTCCACCCGCGCAGCCTGGACTCGGGGAGGGAAAGTGTTTGTGTTTTTTTGTGTTTTTTTTTTACATTGCGGCCATTCATTTGAATGGCCGCAGTGTAAAAAATCTGAGGCACAAGTGTGCAGATGGCTACTATAGGCTTGCCCTTGGCCTCAAGTACAAGTGCATGGCCAGCGGACTCCTCACCCTCCATTTCAGTGAACCTGCCACCCCCCTTCCCTTCCAACCCCCGCCCCCAAAGCAAATTATCACGATGGCATATCTTGCTATTCTCCCCCTCATTCCCTTCCCTAAACCTGCGCTCCTCTCTTCATTTCCAACTCCCAGCCCCCAGAGTGGCTTATTATCATTATTCCATATAGGCATTCTCCATGCCTCCTCCTTCCAGCAAACTTCCCTCCTTTCCCAAAGAAACGCAGAAAGCATGGATTATGAAAAATAAAAGAACTTTATTAAACTGTATAAAACTTTATTCAAATGTATTAAACTTTATTAAATTAAAGAACTTTAGATATAGAATTATAAATATAAAACTGTTTAAATAACAAACTGCTGCTTTTTCTGCCTGCTCCTTTTTGGGGCAGATTGGCACACTTGCTTGATTGATGGGACTGGGGGGGGGGGCGCATCTTCCTGCTCCTCCTCCTGTGGATCCAGATGTGGATGAGTGCTCAGAGGAGTCATGCGGGAATGATTGGCAGGGGGTAGGGGAGGCATGCCTGGCCCAGGAACTGTTCCCTGGCATGAGTGCAGTGCAGAGAAGGATCGGGTGCTTTCCCTGGATGTGTGGGTGTGTGAAGGGTGTGGAGTGCAGGTGACCATGAACAGCTGAAGGGGATTAGGAAATGGCACCTGCCCCTGTGCAACAGTACTTGTGGTTGTGGCTACAACATGCTTGAGAACGGAGCTCTGGAGCTGAATGAACTGGGACAGACTGCTTTGTTTCTGTGACTACATCTCGCTCATCTCTTGCTTACCTTCTCAGTCATGTTGCCTGACCTATTCATACTGCTTCTAGAGACAGGCCCAGCACCTATCCTCCCACAGGTGGTCCAGGCAGGCCGTACTAGTAATTAGCATCACAAACAGATCTTACACCACAGTGACACATAAGAGAATCCCTGCCATAGGTTCATTCTCTGCATATGCTGTGCAGGCATATACAATTGGGACCCCTTATCAAATCTTCCCAGTATTTGGCAGAGATGATCCTGAAGGTGTGAAATACAGCCAAATTGCACATACACTGGTTGGGCTACAAAGATGTTAGTCAAACATACATTTATAAGTTAATTGCTTATAACACCAGGACCCTTTATCCAATCCTTCAGAAAGTTGGCATAGATATTAAACTTGGGGAGGGGTATAAACTTGACAAGTTTCATCCAGATTAGATGGGAGACAAAGACGTTATAGGCAGGAATGTATATGCAGATGTTTGCAAAATAACATAATTCAGCTGCTTATAAAATCAGATTCCTTTATCCAATCTTTCTGAAATAAATATAGTACATGCAATGCCTGCAATTGGAGGTACAATCCCATGTTTCATCCAAATATAATAATTATTTTAAAAGTTACAGCCAAAAATGTGTTTTCCATTTAATCCAATGGATATCGAAAACAAAAGTAAAAATGAAAACAAAATCTGGATATTTATGAAAATGAAAGATTTAAATAACAAAAACAAAAATGAATAACGACATGGGTCCCTGGGGCACACCTCTAATTAGTCTACATTTGTCCTCATGACAGGCTCTGCATGCATCAGAAACCTGCTGCGCATGGGGGCTGTCTGTCTGGAGGGTAGTGGCCACATGGCCAGTGGGGGCAAACACCTAATAAACAGACAGGTAGACACCCACCTGGTGTGGGCTACAGTCTTATTTGTTAACACCCATCATCTCTAGCTGTCCACTAAATACTTGTCTGTAAGGAGATTTAGCACTTGGTAGTTTGCTCGGTTCAACTTTCTTCAACTCATTCCGTTTGTCTCTGATTGTTTATATCCAAAATCTATTTTTATGGAGGGGTAACTGGAGGCCACACCTCTCAAGGACTAACTATTCACTAGTGAAATCCTACCCTGTCCGTTGCACAAGCCTGCCGGCGGGAGAGCCACACTTCCTCCTTTCCCATGAGATGGGAGCTGCGCTAGATTTGAATAGCTTAGGCTCCCACAGTGCTGAATCAGCTCATGGGAAAGCCTAAGTGGCTGCCACTGTAGCCAGCTGTGGCTTGTTCCCTTGATTGTTTCTGCTCTCTGCAGAGTTCATAAAGGGGCCACACGTTCATCTGTCAGAGTGCTTATTTGGTTCCCTGGTGGCCTCACCTTAGAAACGCTTCGGGGTTGTGCGATGGAGTTGTCATGTCTGAATGGATATCATATTTTTTAAGAAATAAAGTGCCCGACGCCCAACATATTCTTCAGTTATTCAGTGTTTGCCCACATGAAGCATTTCTATAGAGCAGCTTTCCTCTGTTCCATGACAAGGTTTTCATCAGCTGCTTTGTAGCAGATTGTTGCTAGCAAGTTGTTAGAGATCCACTGCTCATGGAGTGCTGCTTCTTCCCTGCCCCTCTTTCCAGTGCAGGGATCAAAGGCTCCATGGAGACATGTCCTCAAGGAGAATAAGCACATTTCTAGGGAGAGATCATACTGTCTTTCATGTAAGTTTCTTGCCTTAAAATATGAACTCTGCATTTAAGAAACAAACCGACCTGTTTCCTACTTGTTTAATTGCTCAGTGATGTGAAAAGACAGTTGGAATAATCAATAGGAAAAGAGTTAGCTTTGCATTCTAGAAAATAATAGCAAATGGAAATTGCAGGCAGTTTTTTTACTGTGCTGTTTTATGGTGCAAACTCAGGTCGTTTTCCTTTCTGTAGCTTATGTTATAAGGTAGAGCCTTGCACTCAATGAGTGACCTATTGATTCCAGACTCCAGGCACAGGGGCAGATTGGCAAATTTCAGGAACTTAGAACTGTCTAATTGTCTCACTGTTTTGTTTCTATGACTTTCTATTTTATCACACTTTCCCATGGCATCTCCAGGGGACAGCTGGACTGCTACGAGCAGGATAACTTAATGGCGTTTCTAAAATGTCATTTCTTTAAAGTTTCACAGCTTAAGCTTTTGCTCATGTTCTTGATAATATAAGGTAGGCAACTAGGTCTGGTTGTACAGGGGCAAATGTATGTTGGTTACAATTGACATTTTATATGCTGTTCACCTACAAAGGCATACAAAAAATGTCCGTTAGCCCAATGCAACCCGTATCTTTCCATTTGAGATGTAGCAACCAAAATAAGAAAAAGACTAGAATGTAAGACTTATAAGGAAATGCTGAAGGAACTGGGAATGTTTAGCCTAGAGCAGGGGTGGCCAAGAGGTAGTTTGCAATCTATGGTAGATCACAAACTAGTTTCCAGTAGATCACAGTGTGGGGAGGGGGATCAGCATCTTGGGATCACCTCTGGGATGGAGACCAGGACTGGCACCCTAGAGAGTGTCTCTGCTAAGTAGGCCTGAAACGACATGCGACAGTGTCCAACAATTCTGTCGGAAACCTTCCATCCATTGCCATTTTCTCGAAACAGCATGGACATGGCATCCCCATACTTGTTCCGATGCTTGCTGCCACTTTCCACTATTGGCTGTCACTATTTCTTGGCAGCAGAGAAATTGTTGGAAACTGTCACAAGTCCCATAAAGTGTTGGAAATTGCAGCAAATTGTTGGAATGTGTCGCTAAAGTGTTGGAAGAACTGTCGGAAATGTTGGAAAAACTGTCAGAAATGTCGGAACCGTTGGAAATAGTCACTGTTATCTTGAGTGCCGCAGAATACCTGAAACTCTTGCAAAATGTTGGATAGTGCCAAAAATAGATGGTAAATGCTGTCAGAGCAGCAGCCAGACTGTCGAAATGTCGGCAATAAGCAGCAAAATGGCAAACAACGCTGCCATTTCAGGCCTACTGGGAAGGAGACAGGCTAGGAGAGCTCCTTCAGTACGGATTGAGAAGAAGGTTGTCTCTAAAAGGAAGTAATCCTCTCCACTCCTGAGCATGGTTGGTGCTGAGGTGTTCTAGAGCTGGGAGCAAGCAGAAGGGTTCCTGGACGGGAGTACCACACTCAGCAAGAGATGTCCTGGTAAGATCATCTGAGGTTGATGCCTGAATCAGGTGACTCAAGACCTAAGGAGGACATGATAACAGTTTTCAAATATCTAAAAGGAAGCCACCAAAAAAAGATGGTGAACAATATTTGTTCTCCACCGCCACAGAAGAGAGAACAGGAGGGATGGGCTTAAAGTTGCAAACAAAACTAGATTTCAGTTAAATATTTGGGGTTGGGGAACCTTTTAACCATAAGGACAGTTGGGCAATTGAATAGTTGTCTAGAGAGGTCGTGGAATCTACGGCCTTGGGTGTTTCAAAGAACTGGCAGGACAAGCACCTGTCTATGGTGCTATAGGCATAATGAATACAGATTTGAAGCAGGGATTGGACTATACGTTCTTTGAGGTCCCTTCCAACCCTTAGATTCTATGATCCTTAAAGCCCTGGCTTGGTACAAGCTCCTTTGAAGTCAATGGAGTTTGTGCCAGTGAGGCACAATGAGGACCACCGAACTGTAATAGGGACTGGTACTCTGTAAATAGTATTTATTTATTATTTATTTATAAACATTTCTACCCCGCCTAATCTTCCCCGGGCAGCTCTAGGCAGCTCACATATTACGATATAAAACAGTAATGGCAATAAAATCAGTAAAAACAGTAAAAAAAAACACATACTGACGTGCACAGAAAAAAAATGAAAACAAAACACCCACCCTCCCCATCACCTCTCCCATCACCGAAAGCCTGGTGGAAGAGCCATGTCTTACATTGGTGCCGGAAGGTGAGCAGATTAGGGCTGAGGTGGATACCTACCGGGAGCGAGTTCCACAACACAGATGTAGCGGGGAATCTATAGCGGGTAGCCTCCAGGAGGGCACCCCTGATGACCGTAGAAACTAGGGATGGGCGAACGCGGTTCGGTAGTTCGGTGTTCGGCCCGAACTCGGCCTGTTCGGACAAACGAACACGAACACGAACGCACCGAACGGACCGAACACCGAACACCGAAATGGCGAACACACTGAACCGAACCGAACACCGAACTACGAAATGGCCGAACA
>QEPC01006282.1:4703928-4736599 GCA_003113815.1 Sphenodon punctatus
CAGAATGCGGTGGCTCATCTCCTTACGGGGACGGGCCGTTGGGAGCATATTACACCTGTGCTCCGAGCTCTGCACTGGTTGCCGATAGCGTGTCAAGCCAGGTTCAAGGTGTTGGTGTTGATCTATAAAGCCCTACACGGTCTGGGCCCCTCATACCTCAGGGACCGCCTCGCCCTCCACGCCCCAGAGTGGCTTCTTCGGTCTGCCGGGGGTGCCTTCTTGGAGGTCCCCCATGTTAAGCGGGGAGCCACAATGGAGAGGGCATTCTCGGTGGCCGTGCCGCGCCTTTGAAACTCCCTTCCGGAGGAAGTTCACTTGGCCCCTAGCCTGTTGACATTCCGGCGAAGTTGCAAAACCTGGCTGTTCGCCCAGGCCTTTGGGGAGGGTGGGAGGATAGGGTGAGGGTTTTTTAGCTCCCCCACCTGATTTGTTATTTATTATATATTACTGATGATATTTAGCCCTGTTTTAATATTTAATATTATTGTTATGGAATGTTTTAAATTGTTTTAATTGTATTTTACTTGTTGGAAGTCGCCCCGGGCTGCGTTGCAGGAGGGGCGGGGTAAACATTTATTAAATAAAATAAAATAAAATAAATAAATAAATAAATAACTCTTCCCTTGTGGAGCATCATGACATCATGGCACCCCATAGGGGTGAAGTGACATCAGAAAGATGGTGGGAAAGTCCCAAAGACCAGTCCCGTTTCTGATGTGGCTGCCTCCTGTTGCCCCCTAGTCTCTTGCTGACCCAGTAAAAATTGGCTTCCCCTGAAGCCCAGAGACTCTCTGGATCAAAACCCTCCAAGTGAACCCAGCAATCCTAATTACACAAGTATCTGGAAATATGGTATAGAGCTGACAGATGTCACTCTGCAGAGACAGTAAGGCAACATGTTTTGAACAAACCACACCCACAAATACCACCTCAGAGGAGATCTGGCAACCTTTTGCATTCGAAGTTGCCGACTGTCTGCTGTGCCTCAAGTTTACTGTGTCGGATCCCAGGAGAAAGGACAGACACGACGGTGAGGCTAGCACAAAAACCAAATAATGATAATGAGTGTATGGTAAAAGGAAGAGAGGTCATGCAGAACAGCTGCCAGTAGAACATACACAGAGAGTAGATGTAGAGAGGGTGACGTAGATGTTGAATTCAGGGTTGCTGATTGCTGCAACTCTATTCCAGAACAAAAAGCACCGTGATGATGGGACTGGAGAATTATCATGGGTGATTGTTTATTGCTAATCAGTTCAGAGGCTAGCTTTATTTCAGGGGCATCTCCCTGAACATAAATGCTCTGCTTTCTCTCTCCCAACCCCAGGCATAATGTACTCACAAGTGGGTTGCTGTGGGCACATTACACCTACATTACATTAAAAGTCTGCACTGGCTGTCAATGGTGCTATTTCTGGGCACAAGTCAAGGTCCCGGTTTTGATCCTTAAAGCCCTAAATGGCCTAGACCCCACATATCTGACATATCTAACCAAGCCAAGCACGTGCACCTGGGACCTCGCATCTTTGTGAATGTTACACTCCTTGTCTCTCCCTCTGTTCCCCTTACTCCATCTCCCCCCCAGGTCTCTCAGATTGTAAGCCCTAGGGCATCGACCATGTCTTTTCCATTAATTTGTAAAGTGCCAAGCACATTGCTGGTGCTATATAAATGCTTGCTAATAATAATAATAATTAATAATATCTGAAAGACCTCCTACCATGCTCCACTGCAACCCCTGTGGTCAGCTGGGTCTCTTGTGGGTACCACCTACCACTCTTGTTGATACAATAAGGCAGGGTGCAGCAGTGCGTGGTTCCCAGTGGCAAGTCCCTGAAGGATCAGATCCCGGGACTCATGTAATACTTGGGGAAGTCAGCTTGTTCACTGTCTCTTAGGGAATTAGCATAACAGTTGCACACAGCTGGGAATTAGTTCAGTGTCTTTTACTCTCTCTTTCTAGGGCGTTTCTAGACGCGACAACTAATGCGGATTAGAGAAATCTAATGCGCATTTAAGGTGGAATTTTCAAGATGTAAAATCGGTTTCATAAACCCCCAACATCAGAATTTTATGAAACCAGTTTCACAAACTCATGGTTTTTAAAATGTGTTTTTAACATTTAAACAGTTAATGCGACTTTAAATAGTGCTTTAATCTGCATTTCTGTTCGTGAAAATATTAAAAGCGGTATACTTTAAATGCGGATTAATTCTAAATCTGCAATAACACACATGTCTAAACATTAAATCCAGATTAAAATAAGAATGGTTTCAATACGCAATAAATACTAATCTGCGATATTTGGTGCTCATCTAAAATCGCCCTATAGTCTCTCTACCAGTAGAGCACATACATGTAGTTCACATATACACAGGTAAACAATTGCCAGCCAGGCAACCAGCTCTTGTTCAGGCTGGGAATAGAGTTTTTCCCAGTCTCCTTGGCAGCATCCTATCTATTGCCAGGACACTCCAGCCCTATCTAGCCCCAGCTGCTCCAGGCAACTGCCTCTGGCGAGCTAGTAAGAATCACTCACTTGCCTCTTCAGCACCCTGGAGAGGGCAGAGGTCCCAGGGCTAGCCGTGGCTCCAGTTCAGCCTGGAGCTTCAGGACCTTGGTCAAGGCTCCTGCTGGAGAGCCAGCAAAGCTCCTCTCAGGTCTGCTGCCAGATCCAAACAGAGGATGCTTTGCTTTCCCACAATACTGTGCATGATTTTCCTCCGGAAAAGAATCTGGAAGGCAAAGCACATGCAGGGTTTGCAACGCGGGAGTGCCCCCCTGCACATTTTTGCTGGCGCTCCTTCAGAGGATTGCGGAGTAGGGAAATCCAGCTCTGCAATGCTCCACAGGATCGCTGCCAAATATGCGCAGGAGGGTGCGCCCACGTTATGAACCCTGCGCATGCTTTGCCTTCTGGATTCTTTCCTGGAGGCAAATCATGCGCAGTAAGTATCATGGGAAAGCAACCTGGGTTCCCTCTGGCTTGGATTTCCTTCATTCTCCCAGATGGGTGGAGCTAGCGTCACTGGCTCTTAAAGGGCTAGAACCATTTCCCAATCTTTACTCAGTATTCAGCTCAGACTTGTACTAAAGCCTACAGGGGTAGCTCCACCAAGCCCCTCCACCTGTTTCGTTCAGCTGCCAGTCACAGATTCCTCCTGCTGGCCCTGTATGTCTTTATAAAGGATCCATTCCATGATCCTAGCCAATATGCATGAATTTCCACCGTTAGTACAAGATGCAGAGTAGATCCACTCCAGGTTTTACATTGGACTGGGAGATGGGGCAGTCTGGAGCTAGGTGGCATCTAGTCCAGCTGTGTTGTGCTGGGAGGAACCAGAATAAGGTTATCAATCTCTTTTAGGGATGTGCGAACGCGGTTTGGACGTTTGGGGTTTGGCCCAAACTCAGCCAGTTCGGATGGCCGAACAGAACGGCCAAACCAAACACCAAACCCCCTGAACAGTTCAGCCACGTTCGGATGAGTTCATTGGCATTCGGGCGGGAAAACCCTGGCTGGCAGGCCCAGGGAGGAAAGGGGCAGCTGAGGAGGGGTGGAGACTGAGGCTTGGACTAGCAGCCAGCCTGCCCAATCACCATCCCTCTTTTCCTTAGACCACTGGCTTCGCAGTCTGCGATTGGCCATGGGCTAGGCTGCACTGAGCCAATGGGGCTTGCAGTAAGGAGGGCACAGCAAATAACAAAAGTAATTGCCCTCCCACCCTTCCATATCGTTCTGAGCTAGCCACTGATCCTGTCAACAGGCGTTTTCAGAACTCAGCCTCTCCTAGCAGTTTGTGTTCCTCCCAATCCATTGCCATCCTCCTCCTATTTCACCCATTTCCACACATTTCCCTCCATAGTTTCATTTATTTAGATTAGATTAGATAGATTTAGGTATTATTATTTTTTTTTACCCCTCCCTGTGTTGTTTCTCCCTACCCTCCAATGAATCCTTCCCTCCTCCCTGTATATATTCCATCCCTGATTCCCTTCCCCTGTTTTTGGATTTATTTAGAGTAACATTAGATTGATTTAGGTTTCATTTCTGTTTTGTACCCCTCCCTGTGTTGTTTGTTATGAGCTGTATGTGTTTCCCCCCCACCATCCCCGTGTATATATAGATAGATATAAGATATTAGATAGTTACTATAGATAGATAGTTGCAGGAGTTAGCTTAGTTATAGTGAAAGATAGAGATAGTGTGTAGTGATTCAGCTTTAATATTTTATAGTAAGTTTGTAGGACTAGGCCTTTGTAGATATTAGATAATATTCCATTTAGTTCCATAGGTCTTAGAATAGTTAATAGCAGTTAGAGTTAGTGTAGTAGATATATATAATATTCAAATTTTGAATAAATAAATTTTAAAAATATAAAATCTTCCTCTGCATAATTTGGAAAGGAAAAATGGAGAAGGGAAGCAGGAGAGGCCGGTCTGCTGCCCATAAGGCAGGCAATGGGGCACATAGCAGAGGTGGCAGGGGCCATGCCAGCGGAGTGGCAGTCAGCAGCAGCAGCCTGAGCCCATCACTGCACCCCAAACTCCACAGGCCTGATTTTGGGAGACAGGCTGCAGAGGATCCCAGTAGTTGCACTAGGGGTGTAGTTCGGCGTTGCCTCCTGCCAGCATCGTCCACTGCCATGCAGGGCACTGGAAGGCCTGCAGTCCAGGAGGCTGTGGCTGTGGCTGCTGTGGCTGCAGGAGCAGGTGCAGGTGCTTCAGGGATGGATGTTCATCATGGGCCACCGATGTCCCGCATTATTGATGTGATCCCCAGCAGCCCAGGGCTGGTGGATCCCACCCTGGCTGCTAGAGGCAGGGCCCGATCCCCAGGCAATGTCAACAGGGAGAGGAGCAGCGGTAGCAGCAGCAGCTATAGAAGGCACAGGGAGAGTAGCAGCAGCATGCTGGGCAGTCGATCAGCCTCAGGGTCCCAGTACTCCCCTTCGCAGGACATATCTCAGAGTGGGGACAGTGAGGCAGATACTAGTCCTGTGGAGATGTCTGGTGCTGAGGCGATGGCTGTCTCTGCGAGAGCTGTGTCTCCACCATTTTCCGCCCCTCCCATCAGCGCTGTCAGTGGTGCATCACCCGGTGCGGGTCAGAAGAGCTTGTTGAGATCTAGCAACTAGGATGCAAGCCTGCAATGCCCGGCCAAGTGGGGGTGCCAGCCACCAAGACCTGGTCGGGACTCTGCCGCTGCTCCATCAATGCCTGGCAGCCTGCAGTGCCTGGCCAAGTAGGGGTGCTAGCCACCAAGCCCTGTCCGGCCTCTGCCACTGCTCCGCTGATACCAGCCTGCAATGCCCAGCCAAGTAGGGGTGCCATACTGGCCATACCACATAACGCATAGGTGCCATACTGCAGAGCACCCACTCATGGCTATGCACAGAGCACTTGCTGAGTGCTTCATTCGAGGGAAGCTGAATAGCTCCACCAATGCCTGGCAGCCTGCAATGTTCGGCCAAGTAGGGGTGCCAGCCAGGAAGCCCTGGCCGGGCCTCTGCTGCTGCTCCTCCGATGCCTGGCAGCCTGCAACGCCCAGCCAAGTAGGGGTGTCAGCCACTCCAGCCACAGAACCCACCATCAGGGTTCTGGGGCCTACATTCCAGGTAGGGAGGGCTGTCTATCCACTTCATCAAGAAGCTGCCACTCCTGTCCAAGTAACCACCATCAGGGTTCTGAGGCCTATGTTACAGTCAAGGGGAGCCATCATTCCACGGCATCAAGAAACAGTCAGTCCAGTCCCAGGACCCACCATCAGGGTTCTGGTGCTGTCATTCCGCTCACAGGGAGCTGTCATTCCACCGCATCAAGAAGCATCCACTCCAGCCCCAGAACCCACCATCAGGGTTCTGGGGCCTACGTTACAGGCAGGGAGGGCTGTCATTCCACTTCACCCAGAAGCTGCCACTCTAGTCCCAGGACCCACCGTCAGGGTTCTGGGGGCATCATTCTGCTCACGGGGAGCCATCATTCCACTGCATCAAGAAACAGCCAGCCACTCCATCCCCAGGACCCACCATCAGGGTTCTGGGGCCATCATTCCGCTCATAGGGAGCTGTCATTCCACCATATCAAGAGAAGCAGCCACTCCAGCCCCAGGACCCACCATAAGGGTTCTGGGGCCTACATTACAGGCAGGGAGGGCTGTCTTTTCACGTCATCCAGAAACAGCCACTCCAGCCACAGGACCCACCATCAAGGTTCTGGGGCCTATGTTTCAGGCAGGGTGGGCTGTCCATAAACATCAACCAGAAGCTGCCAGTCTAGTCCCAGGACCCAAAATCAGGGTTCTGGGGCTGTCATTCCACTCACAGGGAGCCGTCATTCCGCCACTCCAGTTCCAGGACCCACCATCAGAGTTCTGGGGCCTACATTCGAGGTAGGGAGGGCTGTTGTTCCACTTCACTGTCTGCAAATTCTCCACCAGTGCCAGCCAGCCTGAAACACCCAGCCAAGTAGGGGTGCCAGCCACTGAGCCCTAGCTGGGCCTCTACCGCTGCTCCACTGATGCCAGCCAGCCTGTAATGCTGGGCCAAGTAGGGGTGCCAGCTGCAGTTACTGTGCCCTGGCAATCCAGCGTCTGCTGCTGCTGCTGATGCTAATGCATGTCAGCCATTTGCTCCTCCCTCTTGTAGACGGACATAGCTCGGATGAGTGTGCCGGTGGGCAGGGACTGGGTGTCCATGAGATTCACCACCGGGCAAGGCTTGACCAATTTGCAGTAGAGTTTCTTGAGCTCGATCGAGTACGATGGCAGCCTGCAATGACCAGCCTTTGCTGCTGNTGCTGCTGCTGCTGCCGCTGGGTCTCAGATGGCCAGTCATGCCCCCATGGGCACCACCAGGGGCCAAGCACTGAGCCTGCCTGCACAGGCAACCCAGGGTGCCAAGTCCCAAGTCTTCCCAGTCTCTGCTGCTGCTGTTTCTCAGATGGCCTGCCATGCCCCCCCACCCCCGACACCTCTGGAGCACCCCAAGCCTCCAGGCAGCCAAACTTTCTGAAATTCGGAGGGTCCAAACTCCGCAGGACCAAACCCACGAACCTGAACTAAGTTTTTAGTCTGAACGTCTGAACATCCGAACTCCGGTTTGTTCGCACATCCCTAATCTCTTTTAAACCAAGTAGATGGTGTCAGTCAGTCATTTCTGAAGCTCCCCCAGCTAGGAAATTAGCAGAGGGGAGCAGAGTGCACGACAAGGGGAGTAGTTCCTTCAAACTAAGATGCTGAGGAGGGAAATCTGGAAAGAATCTTATTTTTACAGGGAAGGGGGCAAAAACATTTACAGGAGGGAAGGAGCAGCTAGTGGGGGAGGTGAGACACCCGCCTCGCTCACCCGACTGCCTGCCTCCCTCCCTCCCAGACTGCCATGGTGCCCTGCCAGGATCCAGCCCTGTCCCAGTCCACCTCACTTCACTTTCCCTCCCCCACCCCACTGTTTCCCACCTGGCTGCCCCAGCACCCGGTGACTGGGACAGATTGTGTCCCCCAGGCCCTCTTTATCTGTGGGCCTGCTGTGCAGAGGGCTGAATTACACCTATGCAGGGGCATCTACTCAGAAGTCTCCTGTGGAGGGAATTAAGGCTGCCCTCTCTTGTTGATAACCACTCGCCCTGCTCGAAGTAACAAGTCCCTTTGTAGAGGTCTGGTTTGTCCCACGGACACTTTGCTGCCCCAACTTTCACTGGTTCTGCCCCCTGCATATGCATAGGTTAGAGATCGGCCATCTTTCCACTGGAGATGCAGCAGTCATTTCACAACAATATTTTAGGAAGAAAGGTAAATCATAATCTCTCTAGGGGACCTGTAGGGGAAGGAGGTATCTGAAGGCAGGGCTTGAGTTTGGCCAGAGCAATAGAGGTAACACCCTCTGTTGTTATAACACCTTGTGTGCTACAGTGCAATACGTTCAAGACGCATGAAGGCAATGGTTAGCTTTTCTTGAAAGCCCGTCCTAATTGTATGGGCCTTGGGATTATATTTTTAAGCATGGCTTTTAAATTGAAAGTGTTCATAAAGTGCACAGATTTGTTCTTTTTCCTGGAGCGATATAAATAGTGTGAGCTCAGTACAAAGAATAACAGGTGCAACGCGAATGTCAGGCTTTAATGTCATATTATTATTTTTTTCTTTTTCCATTTCATATTTACAGTTGTGTGGGGCCAGGCTCATATTTCCTTCCTAATTTTCTACTGTTCCTACTGGGATTAAGTGAAATTTTTACAGGACTGTAATTTGGGAGAACGCTGAGCAGGCGACTAAAGAACAGCGGGACCAAATTGGAGCCGTTCTTTTTGAGCGTCGCCAAGAAAGAATAGAGCAGCAGTTTGCTTCTCTCCTCCAGGGAGGGGAGCAGGCAGGGGATGCTTTGAGAAGATCAAGTACATAAAATGAGTGTAGCTACTTAGAGAGAAAAAACCTGGTGTTTTATTTTTAAAAATTGCAAGATGAAATAGTTTTCTGTTTGATGGCAAGACAAGTATTTCACACTCTCATTCGCACCTTGCCAAGTTCACTGCTGCTGAGAGGATAAGGCCTTGATGCCACTTGAAATTGAGAACTGAAATTATTCCTGTTTGTTGAATTTGTGAATTCTGTTCACGTATTCTCATCATTGAGGTCATCATAAGCAGTGTCATACTGGATCAGACCAATGGTCCATCTGGCCCAGTATCCTGTCTCCAACAATGGCCAGTACTGGATACGGAGTTGTGAAAAGTGTATAAAACGAGGACATATTTGGAGCATTCCACTCATCATTCGCACTCAGCTCTGGCAGAGACTGCATCCCCCGGTAATAATAACCACTAATGGGTCTACCCTCCATCGCTTATCTACTTTTTCTCTCCCAGGGGCCACTTCAAAAATAGTACAAGCTCCAAGGGCCACGTAGAAGTTGGTGGCAGGGGTCCTTAAGAAGTGCACTCAGGAAGAAGAGATTCCAGATCATGGATCTGTACCAAGGATCATTCTGTCCCTGTCCTTGTGCGCATGCCCTCATCTCTGCTCTCTTACCCTCATCTCAGGTTTTTTCAGTGCTTGCTTGGGTAGGAAGCGGTAGGATGCAGGGGCCAAATCTAGGAACTGGAAAAGGGCCCCATAAAAACTAGCTATGGACCACATTTGGCTCCCAGGCCTGAGGTTCCCCACCATGCTGACTTATCTGGTCAGGTGGACTTAGCACCCTTGTAGGATCAGGGCTTCCACAGACAGATCTTGGTTGCACATGAACAGAATAAGGCTGGGCAGAAGGACAATTCCGGATAAGGGTGTTATCCTAGGATTTGGGAGACCTAGTAGACTGAGTCAACTACGGTGGCACACTAGGCAAATCACTTAGTCTTTCCATGCCTCAGTCCCCTGTCTGTCTAGTGCAGATAACAGCATTTCCTTGCTCCCAAAGAGATCTATGATGCTATAAATAAATACATTAAAGCTTGGGAGGTGACTGGATGCTGTGGAAATGAGACCATCAAAGGATCTGAGAGGAAGGGAGTTGCTAAAACATCGGATTAAACAGTTTGTGTGACCAATCTATTTTCATGTTTTCCTTGTCTCTCTTTTTGGAATGTCTGCAAGCAGATTAGGCCCAAATTCATTTTCGGACCGTGCTGCACAAAATCAAATAACTATGCTGAGACACGTTAATAAAATGGGGCGGGAGGGGGGGGGGGGGAGAACCCAAGGAGAAATCCAGACAGCCAGTTAAACTCTGCGCAGTAACAACGGCGTCTTTAAAAAACAAATTATTCCCAAGTTAGTTATTTCCCCTCTGTCACACTAATGGATACAAATGAGCCCAACAGCACATGGCAAATGGTGGCTTGGCACCGTTGCCGTGAGTGATGAATTTCTGTTGTCCCACTTCCCCATGAATTAGCTTCATATACTGGAATCCTGATTGAATTGGGGAACAACGCTGGATTTTTAATTTGATCAGAACTCGACAAGAAGAAAACATGTTCCATCTTTTCCAGTGCGTTTTGGTTCCTCAGCTCAACATGCTGCCGAGTTGCAGATGGTTCATAAACGCAAATAATGAACCTCCATGCATCTATCAATTTGTCTAACCGCTCTCCCCAGATTGTGATCTGGGATGCTGATCACATCCTTATGATTCACCACAAGAGTGCAGGCCCAATGCTAAGTAAGCCCTGTTCCCTTGGTCAATAAACTCTGCTCCTCTGTGAATAAGCCCTTCACACACACGCATGCACACCTCCCATAAAGGTGCATAAAGAGGGACAGAAGTTCTCCTGCTTCTCATTCCTCTTAGTTTCTTATCATTCCATCATCCCCCCATTATCCCTGCAAGTGCTTTTACTGTGGGAAGCAACCAGGAAAGAGTTGCCTGAGGCTTAAATACTGGTCTTTTTGCCTCTCCTGAACAGTGGGCAGTACGGCCACTTTCACACATTACCAGGGAGGCAGGGAAACGTCCATCAGAGCAAGCGTGGCTCTCGTCTCATGGGAATTTGCAGGTGTAGGAATGCGCTATTCCACGTTCATCGCGTGAGAACACCCATCATTGTCGAAGCTACATTGCGGGACCTGGTCATGCGTCAGTGTTCTTGTGGGATAAAAGAGGAATAAGCACATTCCGACATTTGCTCATTCCTGGGAGAAGAGAGCTGCTGTGATGGCTCTAATGGAAGTTTCCCTGCCTCCCTGGTAATGTGTGAAAGTGGCCAAGGATTTAACACTCAAAGAGGGACTGTCCTTCCCTAAACGGGGATTGTGCGGCGGTGTGCTACCGGATGCTGGGAAATAGGATGCAGGGTACACAAGGAGAGTGGAACAGGCCTCCATCCCACCATTAAGTTGCTACAGGACCAAGCTCTCAGCACAAAGCCCTTGGCTAGATGATTCTCAGCACCAGCGGTCTTTATTATTCAGGTGAGCAAACTTACCAGACCAAACCCTTTCTGGGATATCCTCAGAGGTCTATCGAGGTTGGAATGGGCCCCAGGGCAAAAGATGCAAGGGGCCTCTTCTGCTCCTCCACCCAGCAGCAGGGATGAAGCTGCAGCAGGGAGTGTGCCTCCCCCACCCTGCAAATTCATGGGCCCCGGTGCAGCTGCACTGCCTGTCCTTTGGAGAGCCTCACAGCTACCTTTGGAGAGCCTCACAGGATTGACACCTCCCTCCAGAAAAAAATGTTGCATCTTGGATGCGATGCCCCTGTTAATGTAACCTGAAATAGCATTTTCCTTTTCTTTTCTTTTTTTGCAAAATTGTCACATTGTTAACTCCTATTCAATTTGCAATCTGCCATAAATGCTGTATCCTCCTCTTCAGTGCTACTACCTACCTAGTCAGTTATCCCCCATCCCTGTTTTATATTTATGCATCTGATTTTTTACTCCAGTGTGTAATATTTTACATTTGTCTTTGTTAAATATCATTTTGCTTCTTCCATCCCAGGTCTGTAGTTTCTGTAGATAATTTTGTATTCAAATCTTGTCCTCTAAAGTGTTTACAACTCCTCTCAGTTTTGTGTCACCTGAAGATTTGCTGAATATAATAGTCTCTACTCCCTTCTCCAAATCACAAATGAAAATGTCAAAGAGGACGTTATCCAGGAGAGGCCCCAACAGGACTGTACTTGATACCATGTGCACTATCCTGCTAGAATACTGTGCCCTTATTTTGGTTTAAGATTGACTTAATGGGGGTTGTCTCAATCCTGTTCCAAGTTATTCTGGGCTATGTTGAGTTAGCACATATGTCTCTAAATGGATGTTGCTATAATTTAACTAAACTGGTTAAGACTTACTGTAACAAGGACAATGCCTTGCAGGATCAGAACCCCAAGAGAGAGGGATCTAGAGTGTCTGGGTGTTGGCCCTTTAAGAACCTGAACAGTGAGGCTAATGAGGCACATGACACACACCTGGGGTGAGACACAGTTGAAGCCCAGAAGCCAGAGAGTACAGAGAGAGTTGTCTGAGGAACTCTGTGGAGAACGGTGCAGAGAACAGGCTGAAGAGAAACCTGAAGGCAGGACTGAATGAAAATCCTGAGAGATGAAAAGGAGCAGCTTTATCAGCAAACCGCTTGGAGGGATCTCTGGAACTCAGGTGTGAGCCAAGTGGGCTACTGAGTTTAAAGGGAAGGCTTGGAAGGGTCAGAGCTGCTTTGGGAAGGAAACCCTTGGGACCCACATCTTTGTGGGAGAATCCCCTAACTTGAGTGGACCGGGGCTGGCTATAAGGGGTGTTGGGAGTCTAGTTACTAAACAGCCACCCCCAAGCCAAATAGAGTTGAAGCTACAGAGAGCATAGTGTGGTAGTGGGGCAGCTAATTCCCCATAACAAGGGCATTGTTAGGCCTCAGGGAGGATTGTGCCCCGCCCACTGCTACACTGACTAAGCCCTGAATTAACCGAACAGGTCCACGTTCTCATGCAGACATGTCTTTCAGAAGTTTTTCTTGAAAACCACCTTCTCCAACAATGAGATCTCTACTTTGCAGTGGATTATCAATGGATCATCTGTGTGGGAACCTAAACAAGGGTGGGAACAGGTAAGAATTCTTACTGTAAAAAGATGGCATGCTCTATTGAAATTACTGAATTTAGATTCGCCCCCTTCCTGCTCTGAGAGTTGTAAAATCTCATTGTGCATGCAGGTCCTGGAAAACAAGCTGCAAGACACTAGATGCCTATCCCTGTCCGTAGGTGTGGACATGAGGAGTGATTACTAAGTTTTAATGAAACTTGCCCTGGAAGAGTTCCATGCCGAAATGGATTCCAGAACTTCACTTTCAGCCACTCTTGTGGCGTTGTCCACTGGGACCATTCTGAACCAGCTTGTGTAGTGGACATCTGCACTACTGAATGCAGAATTTCCCCCATCCCTCTTGTAGACTCTGGCTGACTAAATACAAAGTGGGGACCTGTGCGTATCGGTGCTTTTAGACGGATGGGCTGGCCATCTGTCTACAGGTGCTCTCCGCCAGATGTGGAAGCGGAGCAGGTGCTTCAGGCCAGCCCCTGCTTGTGGCGCTCCGGAACATCATGGAGCACAGCCTGTGGAGTGGGCCAGCCAAACCCAGGGCACTGGCCTCAAGCAGGGCTACTGTCCGTCTGCTCGGCAGACCCACGCTGCAGCTCTGCTTTCGGCCGGCCATTGCTCCAGGCAACACCATAGAGTTGTGGGTGCCAGCCTAGAGCGTTGGGTGAGCTGCCCGCAACTCTGTGGTGGGGGGTTGGGGGAATTGAGTGGGCAGACTGTGGGCGAGGGAAAATGCTGCGTCTGTCTAAAACAGACCCGGGGGGAGGAGGGGGCTGCACGTGGGCAGACGTAGGGGTGCACCCCTGGAGCAGCTCCAGGGGCAGGCAGCCTCTGCATCCGTTTGTTTACACCTGGTGAGGCCGATCTCAAGCCCCACAGATGAGTGCACACACCACATGTGGTGTGTGTGGGCGTGCAAAACCAGAGCACACCCCAATTCCGGGGACTATGGCACGTGCGCAGGCCAACGCAGAAGCCGCACAAGAGCCACGTGGCACGCTGTGCAGGGTGTTCTGGATCACGCCCACTGTCTCTCATGAGAGATTTACCAGCACTAAGTAAATGGGAATTTTATCTTAACTAAGTGGGTTTTCTTAGTTTTAACTAAAGTAATGTGTTTTTTTAAAAGTGAGAGAGATCGTTCAATTTGATTAGCAGTGTCAACGTTCAAGAAAGGAAGAAAAATCACCTGATGCCAAATAGAAGCAGGGCCCTCATTTCTTCCATTCTAATGAGCTATCATAGTCTCCTACTCTCTACAATTGGGGTTGCCCTTAGAAACTTTGGAGCAGGAACAGGAGGCTGAGGGGTGGCCAGGAAGAACAGGGAGAATAAGGTGCCTTCAGGATGGAAGGCAAGAGATTGGGGGCCACTGTGTCTGACTTTACCTGAATGGGGTAGTTAGGAGATGGGGCAGTTGCTGTTCCCAGGGACCCACAGCAGTCATGTGTGTGGTTAGAGGCACGGGACCTCTGAAAGCACAAGGGCCCGGTCACTCCTGTGTAAGGCTGACCCTGCATAAAAGGCAGTAAGAAAGAATGAAAGTGAAGCCTCCATGAGAGCTTGCTGTTTGTACATCTCCATTGCATGCTGCAGAATCTCCAAGCACAGTTTTAATTTGGTCATGCTAAGATTTGACCATGGTAATTCATGGTGCAATTTGTCATTCATGGCATAAATGGGGAGGTGGGGGGGAGTAGTTTTCTAAAACTAGCTCAACATATGCAAGAGTTTTTAATAGTAAAATTATCTGTTGACATGATGATCAATGCTAACAATTAAAATGAATATTAGGAAGCTACTGCTTTGGAGCACTGACAAGTTGAATTGTTACTTCAGAGTGTAAAATGGCCATTGTACATACAGCTAGATTCTCCCACAATTCCGCAGTAGCATGTCATACATTGTGAGGCTGTCATCCTTGATTCTACCTCTGTAAGAAGAAATTGCTCTCCTTTTGTCCATACTGTTAGCAGGCACAGATAGACTTCTCCATGCCAGTCAGGGAAATTCATAAATTGTCACAGAAATCATGACTATCCAGGAATTCACATGAATTCTGTGAAAACATGACAAAAATCATAGGCTTTGTAATGACAGTTGAACTCGCTAAGCAAGAAGAGTTCTCCTGAAGTTTAAAAGTGCAATTTGCAGAAAAGAAAACCAAAAGATGTTTAATAGTTCCATCAACTGCATGGCTTGGAGCTGCCTTAACAACATCTAAGCTGTGTATCTCTTTTCAGTGAACACCGTTGGCATTGTTAACCAATAGACTTGTCATTGCTTTGCATAACTAATTGTTAAGTTCCGCTCTCCCTGCTGGAGACTTAAATGTGGAGAGAGGATGATTTGAATCATTCAGTGTCCCAGTTGTGTCTTCATTGCACATGCAGGAACTGTGAGACGGTGAGGAAAAGGCTCTCTCAATCCATCATGGATGAAGTCTTAGTCATTTTCCATGTTCCCATTTGCCCTCATTTACCTTGCTGTAGCAGGATTTTAGGTGCAAGAAATGGAAACGTCCTTCCTCCGCTTATGGGGAGAACAGTCTGTCACAAATACTTATTTGCTTGAGCTGACAACTGCGAGGGAATCTTGCTGTTCCACCACTTGGGAATTGGAAGTAAGGCGCCTCCTTCTAGGAGGATTTGACTCCAAGTGCTGTGGCTTTCTGTTTAAGAACAGAGTTCTCTAGAGGTCCCTGTAGGGAACAGGAGAAGAGATACTGTTATGAACTGTAGCAGGGGTTCCCAATGTTTCTCCCCATCTGACCCCATTTGGAGATAGAAATATGATGCTGTAACCTATGGCAGCAACAATGGCATGTGTAAATGGATGGCTTTGGACTGTAAGCCTTTTCAGGATCAGGGTCCTAATAAGCCACACCACCCCAAATACTTTCTGCCACAAAGTGTTGATTTGTTTACACAGTGCAGTAGTCCAGAAATACCAAACATTAACATTAAGTCCAAAATTTTCCTGTTGAGCAGGTGTTGCAGTGAGATGCTGTTTTTAGGCTCCCAGCTAGGGCTGAAATGAGATTCTGCAAAAATGAGAAATCTCTGCAAAATCCTGGTTCTTGATATTTTTTCGGTCAAATTGAGAAACTCTCAGTACTTGTGTAGCCCCAGAGAGGGTTGACACAGAGGCCCCCTTTAGTGGTGTGAGTGGTGACTAACCACTGACAAGTTTATGAGCCTGCTATTCTCAGAGCTAAATGACACTGGTCCTTTGGCTTAGTGGATAGAGGCTCATGCAGATAAAAGCTGAGGTCTCCAGTTCTAAACCCCACCCTGCCAGAGTTGACAGGGTTATACTTGGCAGTTGCTCAATTGAGATTTTGTTGTCCGATTTACCAATATGATCTTACCGAATGCCTTTTTTCGGCGCTGTACCGTTTACAGGGTGGGGGAGTGGGCAGGGCTGACCACTCACATGCTTACCAGCTGTACCGTTTACCCCTTTGCCATAAATTTCAAATCCTAATACTGACATAACTACATTTCATTCTTCTTATTTGGTCAACAATCTGCAGGGGACAATTCTGATTGGAGGGGACAGTCAGGAGGAGACAATTCTGATTATTTGCCAGGCGCAAATAAAAACCATTGCAGTGCCCTTTCCCCCCTCTTTTTCTGGTGACTTTGCAGCGGCTGCTAGGAGTAAGTGCATGCATGGCATGCAGAAGTCTATCATTGTGGTATGGAACTCCCACTCATATTATTTCTAATGGAAATAATGTTTATCAAATACAGTTTGAAAATCTCAACAGGGGCATGGTCAATTTACTCCCCCCCTCCCCCCCTTTCTTTTTCAGTGGGCAGCATGTTTGGGCTCTTTGCTTGACAATCATCACTCATTCTGGGCTATACTCATTCCTCCACACTCAGACTGACTGCACCAAAGTTTGGGATTCTCTGCTCTTTCTCCCTGGATCTCTCACTATATTTCTTTCTGTGTAGGCAGAGCAGCAGCATCTGGGGATTGAACCAGACTGCCATGCATTGGGCTCTCTGATTGGCAATACTGTTTCACATCTGAGACATCATCGCATAACCAAACTCTGGTAATTTTTTCCGGTGCTGTAGAATCCTTGGCCACCTCTACCGTCAACAATCAACACATTGTGTGTGCTGTGCCAACTGGAATTCACTCGTTTGAGATCTTCCCCACTGTGATTGCTGTCTGGCACAATATTATTCACTGGTGAGTTGGATTCTTTAGAAAGTGGTGTAATAGTTCATATCACCTTATGTTTTGGGATTTCACAGAGTGTCTCATCATTGCTTGTGGTGGGTGGAAAGAGACATATTAAAACAAATGATAAAGAATGGCATTGGAAACAATGACTGCAACGTTAAACAAATTGGAAATAAATAATGGAAATCTGTGAATGATGCCAATAGCCCTTACTTGCTATTGGGTGTTTTTAGATACACATTTCTCCTGCATGTTTGCTATTACATCCTGAACTTTCTGTGTGTCTAAATCACTCACCCAGATCTTAAACATCTGGGTCTTTGAACTTCTGCGTAGCACTTCTCCAAGAACTTTTGTGTGTAAAAGGTTCTCCTGGTAAACTGCGTTGCTCCAGGCAGCTGTGGTCACTTGGTTTCCATGGCAGCCTGTCATGTTTACAGCTGCAGCTACTTTAAGCTGCCTCAGGGCAGTGTTTGTGTGAAGACTGCATCCAAGAACTGCCTCAGGGCAGTATGTGTGTGAAAAATGAATCCGGAACTTACTTGTGGACTTGTAAACCCAGAACAGTGAAAAATCTGGAACTTTAAGGTGTGTGTAAAAATGCCCATTAATGCAATACAATGGGTGTTTTTACGCACACATTTATCCTGGATGTTTGCTGTTGTTACATCCTGAACTTTCTGTGTGTGTAAATCACACACCCAGATCTTAAATATCCGGATCTTTGAACTTCTGTGTAGAATTTCTCCCCGAACTTTTGTGTGTAAAAAGTTCTCCTGGTAAACTGCTTTGCTCCAGGCAGCGGTGGTTACTTGGTTTCCATGGCAGCCTGTCACATCTACAGCTGCGCTTACTTTAGGCTGCCTCAGGGCAGTGTTTGTGTGAAGAATGCATTCAGGAACTGCCTCAGGGCAGTGTGTGTGAGAAAAATTAATCCAGAACTTACTTGTGGACTTATGAACCCAGAAGATTGAAAAATCCGGAACTTTAACATGTGTGTAAAAATGCCCAATGAAACTGCATCTCTAAAAGGAAGGGAGAGTAGTAGGGATGGAAATTTCGGTTTCAGATTAATCTGGAATGACCCAGAAGAGGCCGTTTTGGCTTAATCCAAAGCAGGCAGTAAACTGTCCTGTCATTTATGGATCCTAAATTTCGTATCTGTATCTCCACCCACCCCCATCCACCGGGACACTGAAATGCTACTTACTGGCCTCCGAGGGCTTGACTGAAGCACCGCTGCTGCTGTGGGGGCTCTGTCAGGGTCCCTTGCTGTGGCATCCTTTCTCCTCCAGATCATGCATGTGCAAAATGGCTACTGGGGCGGTTTTGCGCATGTGGAAAATGGCCACCACCCTTAACCAAAACGGCAGCCAAAATGATGTTGCCACCATTTTGGTTAAGGGTGGCGGCCATTTTTTGTGACCAGTACAAAGGGAGAACTGGAGGAGGGAGGACTGTCATGGGAATTATAGGGTGACATAAAACATGGTAGACTAACATACCACATCCATGTAATATATGATCTGGAGTGGATAAACAATATGACTAAAAGCGACCCAAGTGAGATGTCAGACGATTTGTCTCAGCACACTGATTCTGATGGAAATAATAATTTGAACTAATAAACAGAGAAATTGAGAGACTGTATTTAAACTGAAGCAAAACCATATTTTACATTGGAAATTAGGTTGTGAGCCCAAACCTGGGCAAAGAAGTTGGGACAAGAGAAATAATACAATGGTTATGCAGAGTGGGTGATTGTTCACCCAGGCAACAAGGCTAGGTGGGTCCAGTAACCTAAGGACAGATACTTAAAAGACAATAGAATTAGCCAAAGAGGCAAGGGGTCTCCTCCTACCTTTGAGAGGAAGAGGTTGGCAGGATTTAAGGATAAGGACAGTCTCCATTTTGAAAGCAAGGAGTTCACAGCCAGGAGAGGCTGATGCTAGGCAACATGAAACAAAGAACTTTCCAAGCAACTCTCTAAGAACTGGCACCGGCCCCTGGACATTGGGCTGAGATGAATTGACACGTTCTGGATTGAGACTTAAAGGGGACAGGGAATTTCACAGTGTAATTAGCACGTGCTTTAATTCACTTCATTTCATTTTAGACTTGCACTCTCTGATCAAGGTTAAGCTTCAGTCTTGAATTGTTTTACAATATATTTCATTATTATCAAGCCTGGTGTGTTTGTGTGTTCATTTCTGCCCTTGGAGTTCACAAGAGTGAGGTAGCACCTAGGCGGACCTTTCTTTAGAAGTTTATCTTCTAGGCTAATGGTGGCCAGAGGGTACATTCTGGGCCACCACTGGGCTGGAAGGAAGAACAGGGGAGGCTTTTGAGATAGTAGATCGCCCCCCAAAACCAAACCTCCATGACAAGAATGCCGTAACAAGGGAGTCTGCCAGAGTCCCCACAGCAGCGATGGCATTTCAATCAAGCCCACTGAGACCGGTAAGTAGTACTTCAGGGACCCAGGGGTGGGGGAAAATATGGGCCCTGGAAGATGGGGGGGCGGGGGACTTTAATTCTGGCCTGGCTACCCTTTTCCAAAATGGTGCCGATACTGCAGGCACCATTTTTTTTAAAAGGGCGTATGCGCAGAGAATGACTCAAATAGGATAAAGAGCACATGGTGCCACATCCATGCTGTCTTTCACATCCCTTTGTTTTCTGTTACTAAAATTGCTCTTTTTGGGTGTGGTCCTAAAATTGTTTTTTTCCTCATCTTGAATCTGCAGTTCTCATACAGGATGAATCGGAGTCAAAAGAAAGTGGTTGCCCAGACCTGTCAATGACAATGTAACATCAGGCAGGAAGAGGTTACAGAACTGATGACGACTGATACTTCCAGTCTGAGAATCTGGATTAGGGCTGAAACTCACTCTCGCATTTTCGCATAATCTCTGCGAGAAACAGTGTTTTGCCAGGATTATGCAAGAACGAGTTGAGAATCGGCCGATTCTTGACCCATTTTCGCACAAAATTCACGGGACCGGAAACCAGCACTGCGCATGTGCAAAATGGCCGCTACGGCCATTCTGCGCAGGCCCCAGCAGTCCTTTTGTGCATGCGCAGTGCTGTTTTTAGGGTGTTACGGTTTCTGGAGAACCCTCAAAAATGGCACTGCACATCCACAAAATTTCTGCCAGCGCCCGCGTATGTGCAGAATGGCTGTAGTGACCATTTTGCGCATGCACACTGTGTTTGTTGAGAATCTCACGGGAATCTTGCATGTCCTTGCGAGAACGTGCAAGATCTCGCTGGGTGTTTGTGAGAATCTCATGGATTCTTGTGAGAACACACTGCGTTCTCATTTCACCAACCCCGCTGTAAGGTTGCAGAGAGCAAGAGGAGGTGTACTGTGTACACACAGGAGCTGATGGAAGAGTCATTGGCTGATCAGGCATCATCATAGCAGTAGGCATTGGAGGATCTGCTAAAGATTCCTGATCAGAACAACCTGCTGAGGAACCTGAGTATGGGGCTGGCACCGGCTCTGACCCTTACTCTAATCAGAGTTTTTACAGTGGGTACCTCCCAATCTTCAGCACCATTCCAGTCGTGCAGGAAGCAGCACCACAGCACCCTCCACTCCTCCAATTCCACCACAAGTGGCAGCGGTAGGTTCCTTTGGAGTATGGTGCAAACGAGCACATCTAGATCCAGGCATGCCACGTCTTCTACCTCTGTGCTTAAGCCATCAACTTCTCGGAGTGAAGGGACGTCTTCAGCTCCCACTCCTACCACAGCCACCAGCTATGGAACTGCAAGGCAAAGGAAAACGATTGTGTTCCTGGGTATGGCAGTAGTATTATTTATTTATTTATTTAAAACATTTTTAGCCCACCCATCCTGCCACAGGCAGCTCTGGGCGGCGCACAGTATAAAACATAACAGTAAAAATAACTTTTAAAATAAACAAGGGAGGTATTTAAAAAATCCCCAACCACCCACCACCCTAACCCATTCTCCCCACCCTACCCATCCTCCCCCCCAACCCCGCACCCCGGAAGCCAGGTGAAACAGCCACATCTTACAACAGTGTCGAAATGAGGGGAGATGCAGGGCCAAACGGGCCTCCACCGGCAGGGAGTTCCACATCCGTGGGGCAGCCACCGAGAAGGCCCTTTCCATCGGGGCCCCTCGGCAGACTGGGGGGACCTCCAGGAGAGCACCCCCCGATAACCACAGGGGCCGAGCTAGAACTTGGGGGGTGAGGCGGTCCTGTAAATAGGTTGGGCCGAGGCCATTTAGGGCTTTATAGGCAAGCACCAACACCTTGCATTGGGCCCAGAAGATTATAGGCAGCCAGTGCAGAGACTGAAGAACCGGTGTAATATGTTCCCAGCAGCCCGATCCCACCAGGAGACAGGCCGCCGCGTTCTGCACCAGCTGCGGTCTCCGTTGACTAAGGAATGACAATGACAGCATCGCTATCTGCAATATTTATCAAGCACAATTCTGTCATGGAAAAGATGGGGCCAGGGTTAGAACTAGCTCTGTGATCCATCACTTGCATCTAAAGCGCCATATTGTGAAGGGAACACAACCACGTCTTGCCACTTCCTGGTCTCAGGCTGTCCGATTGCTACCCAGTCGCAGGCTGAAGAGAATGAACACCGAGATTACTCAACGAGATTACTTGGTTTACTGAGATCTCATTTCAGCCTTAATGACAACACTTAAAAACAACACATAATAGAAGTAAAATAAAATAATAAATATATAGTTTTAAAATAATATAATTCCTGCTCTCAAAAACCTATACCCAGAATCTATGGTCATAGATAAGAAAAAGATCATACATTGCCTCCAAAAAGTGCTAAAGCTCTGGCTCTAGGGAACCTCCAGAGGAAGTGAGTTCCAAAGCTGCATCATCTTGATGCAGCAAATGGCCAAACCCTATTATTATTGTTGTTTTATTATGTTAGATTTCTATGCCTTCCTTTTCCAAAGGACTCAAGGCACCTTACTGAATGCTAAAAAAACCCAAAGGTATATCAAAATAATTACAATATAAAACTTAAGTAAGGCTGAAATGAGATTTCACCAAAATGGAAAATCTCGTCAAAATCCTGGTTCCTGATACCATCTCAAGTTGAATTGAAAACCTCTCGGTACTTGGTAATGTCTCAGCTGACATTTTGTTTCTTGATTTACCAACTTTATGCTTGCTGCGATCCCATTTACTGATTGGCCATCCATTTCAAATCCTGAGAGGTAATACTGATGTAATACCACATTTACTGCACTCAATTTCCCTTTGTACTTCTTTTTCACCCATTGATTGGTACACAGATTCCTTTACTAATCTGCAATCTGGATTAGAAAGAGGCTAACAAGCACTGGGGGGAGTTTAAGGGGTGGTCTGTTTGCACAGTCATTAACTCAGAAATGCGGAAGCAACAAACCCGGAAGTAAAATGGTACCCTTGGCAATACGGTAAACAGTAAATGAACAGTATGCGGTAAATTGTAAGCAGAAAGTCAGTAAATCGGATGGTAACTAGGGGTGTGCATGTCATTTTCGTTATTACAGTAACGATAACAAAAATTGTTGTTTTCATTTTTGTTATTGTAATAACAAAAACGACAACCGAGAATAACGACAACAATGATGAAAATGATTATGTCATTGTTGTTGTTGTTGTTGTTATTAGTGCTGTGACAGTTGGGTTTTGGAAGGAAAATGTGGAGAGGGGAGGAGGGAGCAGACATCTTGGAGCCTTAACAGGGTTGAACTCTTGAACTGTGCCTGTGTTGGGAGGGGCGAGCAGCTCAGCAGTATCTGATGGGTGTATCGCTGGTCAATGAGCAGCGTAAGCAGGCCCCAGCAGTCTCATGGCACTCTGTGACTGCTCAATGCCTGCTGCCCCCCACAACCAATCAGGGGGGCTCTGGGGGAGGGCACTGCAACTGTTTATAATGGGAGGGCCAGGCTTTTTCTCTCTGTTCTGTGAGAGCTCTGCTTGTCAGGTAGCACTATACCACTAGACAGTGGTATAGTGCTAAACTGAAAAGTGCAGCAGCTCTTCATGAGAACCCCCAAGCCACGCCCCCTCTAAGCTTCAAAATATACAGTCATGTGCTATTCCTATGATTGGAAAGTTGGGAAAACTCATATAAAGAATACTTACCTTAACAGTTTCCTTGGAATGAGGGGTGAAAACAGGATTAGGGTACGTCCTGAATTGAGTCCCAACCAGGTGACAATTATTCTTGGGGATGTGCTACAAGGAGTCATGGATAACTTCCTGACCCCACTGTGCCTGAACCCCATGTGGCAACTCTCCGAAAAGGAGGGGTCTTTTGTTAACCAGTAAGGGCATAAAAGGATATGAACTATTCTTGTGTATTTTGTAACACACACACACACACCAATACAACTATTTAGTATTTACAGTATATATTTCTTCACAGAAACTGCCTTAGGTTTTTGTAGCAGGTTGGAACCTGCCAGGATCCATTTCGGGACTGACCCAGGATGCAGACGACAGGCTTGATTCATATCATTATCCATATCTATATTTACAATACTCACAATTTAAGTATTATTCTCATGGGCTCACAAGCCCTCTTGCCTTAATCCTTGGGCTCACAGACCCTCCACAAGCTCTTAATCTTCTCCTGGGGTCCCCTTTGCTTCAGGGTACTTCAAAGTCCCTTCATATCCAGTCATGGTAGTAGTTTAGTCCTTGCTTCTATACAAGGCTTCAGTGAGGAGGACAGCACTGAGTCCCTGCCACCCTCTTAGGCATTACTCACTCACAGTCCTGGCCTCAGTGACAAGAGTACATGAATTGTTTATCTGAAATCCTGGTCTCTTCAGGCTGCTCAGTCAGCCTCTCTGGCTCCACAACTCGGGCACCAGTTGCAAAATAAAAAGTAAGCAAAGAGACGTTACTTCAGACACTGAGTTTTTGTTCTTGTCTTTATATAACAAGAAAATGCAGTAAACTTCCATTTTATTTCTAAATAATCTCCCAAACTGGATTTACTTCATGGCTGGCAAACACTCTGGTTTGAGGGTCATCAGCAGAACAGTGCCTTCTTAACCACTGGTCAACATACTTCTCGCAGAGGCGTCGCTAAGGGTGGGTTGACTGGGCTGGAGCCCCGGATCTTTTCCCTGGAGCCCTGGATCGCAGGCAGGCTGCGCAGTATTGAAACTGACTAGCCTAGTCAATTTCAGTAGTTACACTGCGCATGTCTCAGGCGCCCGCCATGGCCACTGCGTGCCTCTCTAGCTGCCCAGCGTGACCCTTCCCCCCCTGCTGCTCTCTGCGCTGCCTAAAGCAAAGCATTTGGCAGTCAGAGATAAGGGTTGAGGTGGGTGGTTTCTGGCCAAGGGTGGATTTTTTGTAGGGCATTTTCCCGGGATCATTATTATTATTTATTATTATTTTATTTGTGTTTTTATAATTATTGTAAGTCACACTGAGCCTTCGGGGAAGGGTGGAGTATAAATTTAAATAAATAAATGAATAACTGCTGGAAATAGAGTGAGAGAGCCCCCCTTACCCTGTCCCTTCTGGCATGACCCTGCATCTTTTGGGGTTAACTCCTCAGGACAAAGGTGGCAATTCTCTGTGGGCCTCAAAATCTAGCTACAGCAATTCATAAACTAATAAGGATCAAACAATAGTAAGATTCTTTGCTAGCGGGAGTTGGTTTCCTTTGGATTGGAAATCATTCAGGGAGTTTTTAGACGAGCGCCTCCTCACCCAACACACCCACCCATCGTGCATGTTGCAGGGCTGCATTGGAGTCCTATGCAGTCCTGCAACATGCAGGATGGGTGGGTAATGGGTGTGGAGGCACTTGTCTAAAACACACTTTCTGTCATCAAGACCCTACGCTTCTGATGACTGAGCTACAACACATGCAATCACTTGTGCTGTTTCTGATCCATTCTTAAGCTGACGATGTCATAGTAGATGAGACTCCAACTGCTGATAGATACATCCCTATATCAATATGTAAGATTTCAGTTAAGTCTGCATTGGAATTTAATATTAGTCATCTGCTTGTTAATGACTTATTAGGGTCCTTCCTGCTGTTTAAATCTTATATTCTGTAGAGTTGTGATTATATCCACAAGATAAGGTCTTTTCATCTGAAATACCTAATAGTGGTCTCTACTGTGATGAAGGGTATTGTCAGACGTTACGAGATCACAGTGAACCACGGTGAATACCCACCTGTGGTCAATGTGCCTCGAATGTCTGTTTGGTGGCCGCCAGATGTTTGCCACGGTCAATACCCACATGGGGTCAATTTGAACCACGCTTCCCGGGCTAGCCGGGGGAATGTCCCGGGGAGCGTGGTCAAAGAGATCCCCAGCGGGGACCAACAAAAAGTAACGTCTGGCCGGGCGCCACGGCCCGGGATCACCGGCGGGATCCCGGGCCGTGGCGAATCCGGCCCGCCGCGACAGCCGCATTGGTCCCGCCACCCGCCCGTCTCCCCAGAGGGTGGGTGGCGGGAGCATGGAGGGGGCGGGGCCGTGCGACCGCACGTTGTGCCGCGTGGCCCCACCCCCTCCCAGATTCCCCGCTGGGATCCCCCCAGCACGTCTGTTGCGGCGTGACGGGGTGACCCCGGTGGGGAATGAATGGGTTGATTTCGGTACAGGGCCAACGGGCCGCGTAATGTCTGAAATCACCCGAAATTCTCTGTTACACACAATGGGGTTTAACTGGTATTTGTTTAAATATTCTTATCAAGATGATAACAAACATAACTGATCTGTCTTGAAACCTCTCATGCTAATACTTTACCAGTGACCTTCCTACAGATTTTTGTACACTTTTATTGGACATGCATCTTGCAGTTATCATGCAGTAGGTATTACAACCTTACATAGTCAACAGCACATACCTAACTGCATGAATTGTAGATTTTGTTGTTGTTGTTGTTGTTCTTCTACTGCAAGGGGTTTGACAAAAGTTGCTACCTTTCCTGAAAAGTTGATACAGAGATTGGGGCCATGCCATAAGGGATGGGGCAAAGACTCTCCCACCCCAATTCAGATGTGGCTATGCCTCCTTTGGGGCATCATGATGTCACAAAGCTCCACAGGGGGTGGAGCCATGTCTAAAAAGGGGCAGGGGAGCCTTTTCAGCCTGTCCCTTTCCAATGCAGGCTCGCCCCCCTCTGAAAAAATGTCCCTGAGTTATCCAGGCACCCCTGGATAATCCAGGGAAATCGCGTCTTCTCCTAGAACCCAGAGAAAATGTGTGAAAACCTTGATACTGTGGATCAAACTTGCAGGACTGGTAACCTTATGTCTGACATCCTTAAATGCTAGAATCTTCAAATTTGCAATCTAACAAAGGGGGGAAACCTTCTGTCTTCATCGTGGGTCTCTATGACCCCGAAGGCTGCTAAAAAAATCATAAAACTGTTTTGGCAAGTCTGAACCACTCCTCCCCACCCCCATGTATTCCTCAAGAAGTGTGAGGTCAACTGTCCTGTACTGTTTCATGTTCCTCCCCCCTTCCCATTTTTTTTTAAATGGAGGTTTTTATCATTTCATCATCTGGGGTACTTTCTACTCCCAATGTAAGTCAATGGGAAAATGAAAGCACTATACGCCCTTTGCACTCTGGGTCTTTTTGACCCCTTGCACATATATTCTTAAAATGCATGTGTCTTTTAAAGAAATGAAATTAACCCAGCACCTGCTCTCCTAATTAAAACCCTCAAGGAGGGTAAAGGAAAAAATGTAGGTGGTTGGACCGGGGGCTGGGAATGCTTGCTAACTTGCCTTACCTGTCAGCTGTGTCGGGAGTGGTGCCGGGGCGGAGCTTGAGTCCTGCGGGGAGATCAAAATGGAGTGTGAGTCTACGACAGCGCCGTAGGCACGCACCGAAGGGCCGTGCACCAAAGGGCCACGTACACAAGGGCACACCCTTTTGCGCTCCCTTTGACGCTCCTAGGAGCAGGAGCCCGGAGAGTTTCTCTTGTCCCTGCCCGACAGTGATGCTGCACTTTTGCACATTAATTTTCAGGTTGGGGATTTATGAGTCCCCCTTTTTGCTGATGTTTTGAATCTTTTGTTGTATTGTTGATTGTTCTGAACTTGAGTCATTCTGTTAAGAGGGACGTTTGGAAATTTCTAATTTTTCCCTCTATGTAATTTTGTACTGGTACTATTTTGAGCCCTACCCATTTGTAGAATTTATACTATTTCAAGGGGTATGGCACATCAGAAACGCCCTAGGAAGGAGGTAGCCTCCTCCTCGTCATCCCAGATTAGGAATTCAAAACAGAGGCATATGGATGATTTTCTTATAGACAAACCCGGCCTGGTAGATCCGGGTGACAGGGGTAGTCTTTCCATTATTGTGCAAATCGCTCTTCCCCTTTAGCATCCCCTTCCCAGGATGGAAATAAGATACCTGGGCAGGAGGAGTCCTGTGTTGTGTCTCAAATTGCTGGTTCGGAAAACAATTCAGGGCATTTGGTGTCTGATCCCAGGAGCCAAATAGAACAAGATCCTGGATGTATGACTCTAGTGGCCGATTTTGCGTTAGTTACCTCGCATACACTGCGTACACTCTGTTCGCAGTTATATGGCCTGAATAAGAAAATTTATGTTCTTCAAAAAACAGTGAAATCTCTGGAGTCTATTAAGCAAATTGCCCAGTTTCAGGACTGGACTATGCAGACATGTCCAGTACAGGCCACCGGCCGGGAAAAGGTCCCTATTTCCTGCTTGAAGAACTTGGTCCTGTCGGAGGACTGTGGGAGGTTTGTGTACTCCGCAGTTATGCTGATGTTTATTGTTCTCCCATTGCCCACAGGTGTACTTCCATATTGGAATTCCCCATTAGACATTGCGGAACATCTGAGAATTTTGATGGGAGAACCAATTCTTAGATCAGACATAGCGGCTATAGATCATGTTATAAATCAAAAGAAACACTGGATGTTGTCTGTTACATTTCATTCGGCAGATGATGTAATACGGATCCTGTTGATGGAAGAGAAACTAAACGAAAGGGAGGGTCTATATTTCACGGACACTCCATACAGAGTCTCCTCTTATTGATTTTGGCAAAGATGTAATGCCAGTGGAGGGGGAAAGGGTCGCTCCCTCCCCGTGTGCTTTATCTGTGCCCCAGACTTTACATCCTATACAAACTAAGAGTTTGCAGCAACTGAAATTAGATCCAAGAGTGGATGAATCCTTGGAAATGGAAGTTCAGTTACCAGTCTAGAGCAGTGGCCTGAGGCTCATGCATTCCATCGGGATTCATCCAAACTTAAAAATATCACAGCCCTCCCTGAATTTTATGGAGATTCTTGAGAAATTAGATGCCATTTGTGCTAGGGCAGGGAAAACTAAATATGCAGGTACTCAGTCCGGAAAATCAAGGAGGGTAGTGAAACAGGGAAGTGTAAGGGATCTAAGACTCTCTTTGCTATCCCCAGCAGGAGTGGAGTTACCAACGGCCTCCTCCACCCCTTTACCCTGCGGGTGAAAATGCTGAATGTCCTTCAGAGAAGTTACAACACGTGTCTTATAGTCCCCTGAAGGTTCCTTTTAAGATTCAGTTTCAAGATACATCAGGGGGAAAAAATAAAACGCATGGTTCCTTGCAGGACCCCTCTAAAGCCCCACTTCAAAATCAGCAAAGGGAAAAGGATAAGATACAAGGTTCTACCCAGCCTGGAGGGCTTTTAGAGCAAACAAATCCAGCTAACTCCCAGTTATCAGTTAACTCCCAGGGGCAGCAGTCTCGGTTGTTGCCTGGAGTTTTTTCTTTCCGGGATAGAGATCAGGCGAAGGGTCAGGACTGGAAAAAATCCTGTCCATCCCTTCCTGCTAAGCAGGATATTTGATGCCAGGTGAATAGCCTTTCTTTTATAAAGTTTTTATCTTGGAATATAGCTGGAATTAAAATAAAGTGCAATGATCCTGATTTTTTAATTTTCATTCAGGCTTATCATCTGATAAGTTTTCAAGAGACGTGGATTCAAGGCCAAGGATTCCAAAACCTTTGCTTTTGATGGGTTTACCCTTTGGGCCTTGCCGGCAATCTCTATCCCAGGGCAAAAGGGGAGATCTATGGGAGGGTTATCTATATTACTATGTAAGGCCTTTGGACCTGATTTAAAGATACTGCACGATGAGGGTGCCCAGACTCAGTCGGTCAGGTTATAGATAGGACACTCAGCCGAGTTACTAATCTACAGTGTCTGTGTGCCACCAGGCCCTAAGGGTCTGCCTGTTTGGAAAGAATTTGAGGCTCTTTTTGCCAAAAATTTGGAGGCTTTTCCAGAGGATGATTGTTTGATTCTGGGAGATACAAATGCGAGAATTGGTCAGAGTAATGAGCAGATCTTAAAAGAGTTAAAGATGTGCCCCATGTCCGATGAGAACCAGGACTGGAATGAAGCAAGGATATCACAGGATAAGGTGATAAACCAATGAGGCAAACTTTTGTACAAATTTGTGCAGGACCACTCTCTTTGTATCTTAAATGGGAATACCCCGGGGGACCCACAGGGGGCCTTTACTTTTTCCAACTTGAGAGGGGCAAGTGTCATAGATTTTGGTATAATTTCCCCCTCCCAGATCGAGTGTGTGCAGGAATTTAGTATCATTCCTAGGATAGAGAGTGATCATTTCCCCTTGACCCTGGTCCTGCAGCTCTGGTTCCCCCAGATCGATACCCCCCCATAAATTTTCCCCGAAGGAAGTACTGAAAATGGCCTTATAAGGCAAAGATGGCCCTTAAAATTGGAAACAAAAATGGTGCATTATCTGAACTCATATGAATTGACCCTTTTGAGATCAAATGTATTGGGTACAAAAAACCCAGTAAGGGCTATGGACATCATGGAGGAGATTTCACGATCTTTTCTCCCTTTTCTAACAAGGCCTGGATCTTCAGAATCTAGACATTTTTCTGTTTAATTGGTGGAATAAGGACTGTGCCAGAAAGAAAGCAGAGCTTCGAAGGATGGCGAGGAAACTAAGGAAAAATAACACCAAGGAACAAATGAAGTATTGTTTATTTAGGGCAAAATACAAGGTATTTCTCAGAGGGAAAAAACAGGCCTTTGTGGTAGACAGTTGGGGAAAGCTGTTAGAGGCCCTCAGAAGAAATGACACAAGATCATTTTGGAGTCAGATTAAAAATCTCCTGAAGAAAAACTTTATGGTGAAAGATCCTCTAACTTCATCTTCGGTCTGGACGAAGCATTTTTCTGAGATCTTTAATGCTAGTTTATCCTCTGAAAGCCCCGAATCAGTTGATTTAATAGAACAGCTACCTAAATGGGATAAAGTAACTAAGCAGGAAGTAGAGGAGACTATCTCTTTGCTTAAGAAGGGAAAGGCTCCAGGTGGAGATTTTATCCCGCCAGAGCTTTTCAAGTTAAGTCCCCATTGGTGGAGTAGGTCTTTGGCTCATCTTTTCTCCTTAATAAATGATTCAGCTGCAGTGCCAGAATATTGGAAGGCCAGTGTTGTTGTTCCTCTTTATAAAAAGGGGAATAGAAACGAGCCACAAAATTATTGGCCCATAAGTCTTTTGCCTATTATCTCCAAGCTTTATTCTAGGTTATTATTGACATGGTTGGCCCAGTGGGTGTTTGACCATGGACTCCTTGCCGAGGAGCAAGCCGGCTTCCAGGCAGGCAGAAGCACGGTTGACCATTGTTTTATATTAAGTCATTTGGTCAACCAGTGCAGAAATAGCGGGCTTGATCTTTATGTTGCTTTTATTGATTTTTCAGCAGCGTTTGACCTTATAGATAGGAATAAGTTGTGGGCAAAGCTGGAATGGTTGAGAATTGACCTATGACTTCTAACATTGATCCAGTCATTATATACGGGCACAAGCCTCCAGATTCGTTTGGGAAGAAAGGGGATGTTAGCAGAGAAGATCCAAACCTCCAGAGGAGTCAGGCAGGACTGTCTCCTGGCCCCCCTTCTTCTCCTGGCCCCCCTTCTTTTCACCTGATAATCTCTCATCAGGATAAAGGAGATTATTTGGCGCCAAGGATCGCCGGTCAGCGGCTCTCGCTACTGATGTATGCAGACGATACCATACTGCTCTCCACAGCAAGCCTAGGCCTTGCCAGGCTTTTGTCAGATTTTGGCAGTGAATGTGACAAGCAAGGGTTGTGCATAAACTACCAGAAAACAAAGGTTCTGGTCTTTGCAAAAAAAATATAGACCTGTGCCTTGGTTTCTAAATGGCTCTCGGATTGAGCAGGTCCACATTTTCAGGTATCTAGGGATTGTTTTTGCTTATAACAACTCATGGGTGCCACATATTAAATCAGTGAGACAAGAGGAGAGCGCTAGTATACTGACCATAGAAACATTTTACTACTCTAAGGGTAGTAAAGGCTTTTTGCCCCCCACCCTAAGGGTTTTCCAAAAGAAGGTAATTGCGAATATCTCCTGTGGGGCACAGATCTGGGGGCATTCTTTGGCAATATCAACCATGTTGGAACCCCTGCAGACAAAATTTTGAGGAAAATACTTGGGGCTCCTACGGGTGTATCTTCAGTGCTGGTGAGATTAGAAACCGGCTCTTTCTCCTTAGAATCCCAGTTGAAGAGAAGTTTACTATGCTATGCTTTAAAATTAAATGTAATTCCTGAAGACTCAATAGTTCAGAAGTGTTGGATGACTGAAAATGAGTCTAAAAATTTTGTTTGGGCAGCTTTTGTCAAAAACCAATTAAATATTCTGGGATTGTCGCTCCCCTTTTCTGGCTCAATTTCCATTTAAGGCTGGTGCCAAGATGTTAAAGGAAAGGATCTGTGATGTTGAACTACAGCTGGGGAGAAGCCAAGCTATATTAGTTCGTACATCTCCACTGTATGGTTATATTCTCCCCCCAAAAGAGGGTAGTTTGTACCTGCAGGAAATATTGGATTACCAAGATAGAAGAGCCTTTAGAGCCCTTCAGTTTCAGATATTTGAATCGGCAGTGACTTTGGGGAGATATGTAGGTAAACCCTACGATCAAAGGAAATGTTTATGTGGGGAGAATAAGGTAGAGGATCTCTCTCATTATTTTCTTGCCTGCCCTTTGTATAATGTCCCCAGACAAGAGATTCAGAGAGAGATGGGTTTCCCTGCCTTCCTCCCCAGACGAATTACTGATCTATTGTTTGTCAGATAGAACCACTCTGACTTCAAGATCGGTTGCTAAGTTCGCATTTAGGGCCTCTATTTTGAGGAAGAAATTTTCCCAAATTGACAAACCAGACAGCCTTGAAGGCCACTTATGGACAACAGGATCAAATTATTTGGCATAGGATTGATGTATACTACAGAAGTATAAATGATCTGTGGAATGTAGAAATCTAGTCAAGTTATATATATATACAGTTGTAGAATTTTATTTATCTTATTGTGTAATGTGTGCATCTTTGTATTTTAATTTATGACATGATTTTGTTATGGCAATAGCCAAACAAATAAACTAAACTATTCTATTCTGAAAAAATGTAGCACTTAGTTTGAGTTCACAAAGGTCATTGGTGGTGTGTTTAGGAAAATATAACCATAAACTGCTTTGGGGGGTTACATTGACCCCCGGTGAAAAATCAACTTGCCAACTTCTATTGTTCCTTATCTTTACACAGCAGTTAAGACCAATTTAGAGTGAACTCTTGACACTGTTTTTTTTTAATCACAGCAGTTAGCAGCTTTGTGTTGGAACAAACCTATTAATTCTGCATTGGGGGGGCGGGGTGTTGATGACCCCTGCATTTACTGTGAGGTTTGGAGCTCACCTGAAAATAATGAAGCCCTGCAACTCTTTACACAGCAGTTAAGACCTATTTAGAGAACTCTTGACACTGTTTTTTAATCACAGCCATTAGCAGCTTTAATCACAGCCATTAGCGGCTTTGTGTTGGAACAATACCTACTCATTCTGCGGGGGGGGGGGGGGGGGAA
>QEPC01006282.1:4737455-4751631 GCA_003113815.1 Sphenodon punctatus
TAGTTTGTAGACCCAGTTAGCAAAGGGCCTTATGGTTATTTAAGAACTCTAGCTCTCAATCAAAGAGGTGGAGGGAGATGAAACTGAAAGGAACTCTAGGGCACGGCTGTGGTGAGGCCTCTGTATAGGCTCACACTGGGAGACTCCTGAGCTTAAAGCCTTAGTGGGATTCCACAGCTGATACCAGCGGGGAAGCTCTGCTGTGAGAGGATTCAACTACATGGGATCTTCAGGTGGGACCCTTCCTTCTGATACCCTGAAGGGGATTTATAAAGACTCTGTTTGGACTAGGGGTTGATCTCCACACCTTGGGTGCTTGCTCCTTAGACACTGGTGATTTGGGCTGGGAGCTGGAGCATGGGAGACTGGAGGGCTAGGAGCTGGATCACAGGTGATGGAGGCCTGGGAGTCTCTGACCCCAGGTTGTGCTAGGCAGTGCCTGTGTTGCAGAGACACTTCCTGGTTGCTGTGCGTCCCTTAAATAGGGGGCCTTAAATGGTTCTCTACCATGGGTGCTACAGGGAAAAGGCCAGAGTAGAGTTCAAAGAGAAGAGAACTCCTTTTGGAGAAACAAAGGATCTTAAGAAACGAGATCATTTTCAGCATAGAGTGGGCAATATAGCTCTGTTTGCCAATCTCTCTTTCTATGGGCATGAGGATACCATAGATGAAGTTGCAGTCTTTGCAATCTGTCTTTATATGAACACCAGTTATAAGGCGTTAGCAGTATAAACCCCTGATGTCTTAGCAGTCCCAACTGGACAGCATGCTCTTCCTTTCCCCTGGCTAGAATTGATACATTGTTTTTCCTGACATCCTCATTGCAGCAGGCACTGTCAGGAGAAACAAATGAAATTTAGACAAAATGTTGTTGGTTTTTAATTCTGTTTACCTTAAACAAAATCACAAACATTTGAGTTAAACAGAAAACATAAAACGCACACGCCTGGCTGAGCCAGCCCAGGAACTGAATGGCTGAGCCTGGAGCTCCGTAGCAGGGGTGGCTGACTGGGAAGCAAAGAGACAACCAGAGAGGCAGGAGCCATGAAGGGCTCTGCCTCAGAGACAGCTACCTGGCTGCACGGGGAGATGTGCCCAGCTAGGGAGGCCTGAGGAAAAGAAGGGAGCCTCTTGTTCTTACAGCCCGGCGGCTCTCTGCAGGAGGACATGTGAATCCAAACAGTTCAGGCCAGATTCACAAGTGCAAGCTTTTAGCTGTCTAATTTAGGGACATCCCCAACTGTTGAAAATGTACTGGGTTAGGGTCACTTCTGTACCTACTTGGGTAACTCTCCAGAATTCTGTATCCAGCATCAGCAAATGAACGCACACCAACTTTAGAGTAAAAGGAAGCTTTATAAAATAAATCAAATTCAAGTTAAAGTAAATAAAATTAGTTCAGAGCTACAGTTACTTACAGAAAAAAAACAGAAGGTTAACAATGCAATTCTAGTTAAATTGAATCATTCTTAATTCAGTAGGTCACCATTAAGTCATTTTTAGCCTAGTCTCTTCATAGCCAATGCTGGCTGGGCTCTCCTCTCAGGCAGAGTCAGAGTTGAGAGGGATCTTAAAGGTCACCTAGTCCAGCCCCCGCATCGATGCAGAATCCACTACAGCCAGAACACACACACGCAAAAATCTGTTCAACCAGGAACAGAGCCTTTATCAAAAATCGGTTCCAAGTAGAGATCAGGACCAATCAGAGCTCAATGATGCCATAACAGGGACAATCTTATAGAAGAAACATCCAGATGACTCAAACAAGTGAGTCACACCCACACTGCAGGAGAGGCAAAAAAACAACCCCAAACCCTCCCAAGTCAACTGTCAATCTGACCCAAGGGAAATTTGTTACGAACCCTAAATATGGGAATCAGTTAGACCATGAGCTTGTGGGTAGGTCCCAACAGATAAGCATCTGTCTCCAGGTATCAGAATACCCCGTCAGCCCCATTTCTAATTGCTGACAATTTTGATGCTTCAGGGAAAACAAAACAAAAAAGCGTGTCTTGGGTTTTGTTTTTTTGTTTGCTTTGGTGTTTTTTAAAGAGATTCTTTCCCCTGAAATATCATTCATGAGTTGTGTGCCATCAGGCTATTCAGGGTCTTTCCTCCTATCATTACCCCTGAGAGCTTATTCCAGTAGTTTACTACTCTGATGGGTAAAAGCCTTCTTCTAATTTCCAGGCTGTATCCACTGGTCTCGCTCAATAAAACATCTATCTGTCTAATTTCTACATTACAACTCTGGGCTGTAATTTTTTTTTATCATTTTACTCAACATTTCACAAAGATTAAATTTCCAGCGGACATGGCTTACATACATACATACATAAATGTATGCAGAAAGATCCAAACTCATGTCCTTCGCTAACTCAGAGATTACAATACACCCTATTTTTGTGAGTATCCACAAACAAGGTATGTGCAGCAACATGGAAGGAGTTTGTGACCAGGAGAATGGACACATTCCATGGAATGTTTCACTTTCTTTAGGAGGGTCCGAAAATGGATCTCAAGACAAATAGAGTGAGCAGCCAGACTCAACATCATTTGCTGCAGAGAATAGGAATCCTTGGGCATTTGTGCTCATGTGAAAAGATATTTGAAGGTCTCTTTTCTGCTCTGGCCTCCTGTGTGTTACCACTTTCCCTCCTGGAGACTGAACTTTGGACAATGATTTGGGCTCCCTTTGAACCTCTTTCCCAAGTATCGTTGTACTTTAGGATGATCAGGATTCAATTTCTGGTCACCATCTCACTAGCCAGAAGAATATTGGAGGCGGGAGCTCTGTCATCAGACACAGATCATGTCATTTCCACAGTGATAGACTGATTCTTCATCCTGATTGTTGGAAGAAAGGAGGGATCAGTTCAGCTTTTCATAGGGAGGCAGGAGATCTCACTATCTTTGTTTTGCCTGAATCCACAGCAGCCTCAGGAGCAGCAGTGGCATCCCTCAATTTATCCTAGATCTAGGTCCTTTAGGATTGATTCTGCCCTGCTTATTTCCTTTGGGCATAAAAAGAGAAGAAGGAAGGAATTGAGGAGTACCTTGGCTAGATGGTGGGGAAATTATTATGGAAGTATATAAAACTTCTAAACTCCCTTTCCCAGAAGGAAGCGGGAGAGGGTGACCAATACAGCTTTGCTAGGCAAAGCCATCTCCAGGAAATTTGCAGAGCTGCCACATCTTCACTTGCCATTACAGAATAAATACTCTGGTACAGGCAGCCTTTCGTCATGGAGTGCTTCATAGAATCCTTCAGGACAACTAGTGTACTGGTCTCAAAGGAGGTAAAGAATTTTCTCCTGACTGAAGGGAATCTGCCTGTCCTTGTGAAGGCACTGCTTGGGGGCTTGCCTACAGCCAGCCACCCTCCCTATCAGAAACAGCAGAGGGAAATTTCCATCTTTTCTTCCCTGTGCATTTCGTTTCTTGTTTCTGGCAGGGTGGTCATTCTTCCCCGCTCTTCTCAGATTCCAGGACATGTTGGTTGTAGTCTTCATTTCCCAGATAGGAGTGACGGGGCGTTACAGATTTGGATTAATCTATACCTGCTCATAACGGACAGTTATGGATTAATCTGTATGGAACCACAACACACCTGTTGTGGTTTGGTTTGAAATCTATAAATATTTTTTTTTAAACTGTGCACATGCAAAATGGCCACTGGATCATTCTGTGCATGAGCCACTGCCATTTTGGAAAAGGCTGTGCATGTTAGGGATGGGAAGTTTGGTTCCTCGGGTATCCGATACTGCCGGTATTTTTCTGTACCGGCAGTATCAGATTAATCCGGTTATTGGGGGTACCGGTACCGGTTCCCCGTGCCAGATTTGTTTACATTGCGGCCATTGCTATGAATGGCTGCAATGTGAAAGAAAGAAAGGGGGAAAAATTTTCTCTCCCCGTCCAGGCTGCATGGGTGGAAGGGGGAACACCCCCCACCCACCCTGCCCAGCCTGGATTTTTAAAGAAAAATATTTTAGCCGAAGTCCCTGCTAGTGCGGGCTCCGGGCAGGACCCAAAGCCCGCACCAGCAGGTACTAGGGTGATCCCTGGGGTTGGGGGTGGTTTAACACGCAGCCTGGACGGGGGAGGGAAAGTGTTGTTTTGGTTTTTTTCCATTGATTTCAATGGGGACAGTTCCCCATTGAAATCAATGGAAAAATACCGGTACCGGTATACCGGTTCTAATCTGGTAAACCGGGTTTTTGGGAACTGGTATCCGGTAAAACCGGTATCCGTTTTTTTGGGTGAAGTCCCACCCCTAGTGCATGTACAGAATGGTCCGGTGGCCATTTGTGCAGAAGCAATGGTTTTAATTTAAAAAAAATATTTTGTATTTTTTATTGATTTAAATACAGATCCATAACGCCATAATTAAATCCAGAATTAAAGCTCTGGATCCGTAATTCCCTCCAGATACCCATCCCTACCAGATAGTTTCCTGGGACAGTGGGTAGGAGGTACAATTAATTGTATTAGTCAAATAAAACCAGCTTGTAGAATGCTAGCTGCCCACCCTGACTATAAGTCTTTATAGGATAACCATCACTTATAGTTTTTACTGTTTCTTTGAGAAGTCTCAGATGCCTTTATAGCCATCATATAGCAAATGTCTACAACATACCAAGCCACGGACTTCCATTCACGCTGCTCCTCACTCGGTTCATAGCTCTCCTTCTGGAGGGATGATAATCATGCACCAAATGATGCTTCCACGGCTGCCCCAGACTCCTGCAGACCCTTCAGGCAGGCGGTGGCCCGCCCCAGACTCCTGCAGACCCTTCAGGCAGGCGGTGGCCCGCCCCGGACTCCTGCAGACCCTTCAGGCAGGCGGTGGCCCGCCCCGGACTCCTGCAGACCCTTCAGGCAGGCAGAGGCCCGCCCCGGACTCCTGCAGACCCTTCAGGCAGGCAGAGGCCCGCCCCGGACTCCTGCAGACCCTTTAGGCAGGCGGCCCTCAAGAAAATCTTCTCTAGCTGCGGGTGTCTCAGCATTCATCTTCCCCTGGTCCTCTGCATCTGCCAAAACAGGGGGGTATCTCAGTTGAATTTTTTACTTCTGTAGTTGTCCCAGCTCTACTCAACCTGACCTTAGAATTTGTGGGGCCTAAATGGCCTCACTCCTTTACCAAGAACCTGCCCATTTAGCTATTGGCAGTGTGGCAGAAAGGAGCATCTTGCACACAGAAGCTTTCACTCATATACTCACCCTACACCACAAAACCACACCAAATAGGGCAGGGAGGAGACATCTGTTCCAATAGCTTGGGGGGGAGGGGGGAGAGGCAGACCAACTGCACTGCTCCGGACTGCTTCAGACCCTTCAGGCAGGCGGAGGCCCGCCCCGGACTCCTGCAGACCCATCAGGCAGGCAGCCCTCAAAAAAAAGCTCCTCCAGCTGCAGGTGTCTCAGCATTCATCTTCCCCCAGTCCTCTGCATCTGCCAAAACAGAGGGGCATCTCTCAGTTGAATTATTTTACTTCTGCAGTTGTCCCAATTCTCCTCAACGTGGCATTCGAATTTGTGGGGCCTACATGGCCTCACTCCCTTACCATGAACCTGCCCATTTAGCCAGTGGCAGTGTGGCAGAAAGGAGCATCTCGCACACAGAAGCTTTCACTCATATACTTACCCTACACCACAAAACCACACCAAATGGGGGAGGGAGGAGAAATTGGTTCCAATTGTTGGGGGGGGGGGGGAGGCAGCCCAACTGTACATGGGGAAGGGACCCGGTTAGAACCACCAGCAGCTCCAGCCACCACTGTGGTGGGGTCCAGCAGAAACTCATTCATAAACAGGAACCCCACCACCAGGTTTTGCTGATTTCTGGAGGGGGCCCACCAACCAGGTAGTGGATAGAGAAGGCAGACCAGAAAGTGACTGCAAACATCTGAAGCAGGGGCTCAGAAATTGCCCTGCCCACTTCCCCTCTCTCCCCTAATGGCAGTGTCAGAAACAGCCAGAAACAGGGACTATGAACTGGGCTCCCCTCCCCTCCTCCCATTTGAGTGGCTATAGTAGAGCCTTGAAGCAGGGGCCGGGCCAGGCCAGGCCATGATGGGTCATACCACAGCACTGGTGGGGTGGGGGGGACTCTCACTAGGTCTTCATTCTCCCCACTCTCAGGTTCCTCAGGCCAGCAGCAGAGATGAGGGCCCCAGCAAAGGAACCCCTGCGGCTCAGTGACAGGAGTCTGATGTGGCTTCGATTCAGGCCAATGCTGCCATCACCACTCAGGATTGGGAGGGGGAAGAGGTGAGCCTAGAGCCCCCACTTCAGGCTACTACCAGGTACCCCACTCCCAAGGGCAGCGCTCACTCCCCCTTTGGGCACAGCATCACATCAGGGTGGGAGAAGGCAGGGCCGACACTCACAAGCCGTTACAGCTCCATCCATGGAGCCTTAAGGACAGACAGCTACATTAAGGGTGTGGTGGGAGCCCTGCCACTCCTACTGGGAACATTTCCTGGGGCTCACCCTTCCCGCTCCTTTGAATTGAATAGCCAAGACCAAGCCTTGGCAAGCCCCTTCCCCCTCCAAAAATTAAGTCCAGGACACCAAAGGCATGTCTCCCTCTTGGGTATAATATTCCCCAGGCTCTGAATGCCCAGAACACAAGTTAGAATTCCCTTCCTGACTTCTTCCTACCATGTGCTGCTTTTTGCTGGGCAGGGATCTGAGCCCGAGTCGGGCAGAAGGCAGCTCCGCATCACTGCTCTCCTTGCCTTCTCCTTCTCGGCACTGCAGTGCCAGGTACTGCCCTATGCTCAATGCAGGTGCTCTAGTCAGGAAAACGTTCTGGGGAGCCAGGCCCTGCAAAGCAAAGAATGAGCTGTGGTGAGGATGGAGGGTAGAGCAGATCAGTTTGGGGACAGGGGCAAAGCCTCTGGCACCAGCTCCCACGGAGGTGCCATTGGTCTGCTCGGTGCAGCGTTTATGTCCTTAGGAAGGATCTCTCTCGGATCATTGGTCTGTTGGAGACATTCACTCCCCACCAGCCTGGGAACCTTATCACCCCCTGCCAGAGGGACAGACGTGATTGGGAAACACCGTCCAGGAGCTCCAGGCAGTTTCTCTACTCTTTCAGCTCTGGGTCGCTCACCACTACGTGGAAACTAAGCCTCCTCCCACTCCCGTAGCCTCTGCCACAAGCTGGGATAGAGACCAGAACTGGGTTAGAGTGAGACCCAAATTGACAAAGGCTCCCCCAATACGCCATCTACATACTTCTTTTGGAGCCAGCAGATTGCATCTGAGTGTGGGCAGCCACATCTGTAAAGTTTCCATTGTCATGAAGTGACGATCACTTTTTCCTGTTTGGCTTTTGCTTCTCTGCAGCTCCTCAAATCAAGAAATCTGCCCCTGCATGGGTAGGAAGCATCATTGATCCTATGCCCTATAGAAAGAAGAGAAGTGAGGTTGGACTGAGGGAGTGAAGAAAGCACTGGGGACTGGGCCCTTTGACTCGATCAGAGAAAGACTTTTATTCTCACCCCCAAATCCCATCTCCAGTGGCCTCTCACAAGCGGTGGCAGCAGGGCCATAGGAGCTTGAGAAGGAGGAGCAGGATGACTTCCTATGCCCTGTCCCCCTGATCCTAGGGCAGCACAGCTTTCCTCCTGGGGCGAAGGACAGCACAGCTCTCCCTTCCCACCTCTTGAGACCAGGGAACAGCATGGCTCCCTGCACCTCAGCCCTTTCTGGCATCTGGACTCAGCCCTTTGGCCCAGCTCCCACCAGGGCTAAGGCCAACCCTGCTCAAGGTCCTCACACTCACAGACTCTGTATCATTCAGCAGCAGCACCGACCTCTTCTCTCCTCAGCCAGCTCAACACAAATTAACACGGATGGCTTCCCCAGGCAACAGAATCTTGCTGTCTCTGTGAGCTCAGCGTGATGTTATCACCCTTTATGAGGTCACTAACTGAAGACAGCATCAGCCATGAACCTGCTCACCTTTACCTTCCACCTTGTCCAGTCCTACTTTAAGGCCCTCTGAATTGACACAAAGATGGGAGATGGAGCAGCCTGGCTGGTTAGTGTGATCAGAAGGAGCAGGCAAAGTAAAGTCACAGGATCCAGAGGCTGCACTAGCTCCCCAGTTAAGGGAAGCTGCCCCGGAGCGCTGAGTGCTATCCGTCCCCAAGGTCTCCTCACTATAAACACCCTCAAGCACCTGACCCACCTCTGCCCCAGACACCACAAATACAAACAATGTCCAATAACAGCCTGCTCTGGCTTTGAAAATCTTCATGTCCCCCTTGCAGCTTTTTCCTCTTTGGGCTGAACACGTCCTGATCCTCGAACCTTTTCTTGCCGGCCTTGCATTCCAAGCCCTTTATCTTTGTTTCTCTCCTCTGAGTCCACACTAGGAAGTCAGCATCTAAAGTGTATGATGATCCCAAACAGATCACTGTGCTCCGGTTAAGGCAAGACCCACAATGAGCAGAGTGGAAGGAACTACTCCAGCCTGTGTCCTATCTCGGATATTTCTGTCCTGGCAACAGCCCCTCGTTTCCAGTTTAGTCTGTGATCCTCTAGAGCTACTGCTTCTTTTGGCATCTAAATGAATCTTGCCTGCCTCATGTGCAATTTCCATGGTATGCAAATTAATTCTCCAATCTCACTGGTTAATTTGCACATCACAAGACAGTCTCCTGATTTACAAATAAATTGCCAGCTGACAGCAGGTGGGGGTTGGCACAACTCCAGCCTGTGAGCCAAATCCTGGATCTTGATGATAGGAAGTAGACCTATGACATAGGCAGGGAAGGGCAAGCTTTTCCCTCCCATGGGCCACTTTGAAAATTAGTCAAGCTCTATCCTGCCAGCTGAATAAAATGTACAGGTGGGTCTGGTTAAGATGTGTGCTTAGGATATGATCGGGATCCTCCTCTACCTTCCCCTATCCAGGATAGGGGAAGGAAGAGGAGGATCCCGATCATAAATCTATGCTATGGAGCTATGGCCTATCCTTGAGTGCATACCCTGCTCTCTTTCCCTGAGCTCCCTCTTTCAGTGCTTGAAGGTAGGTACTGGGCCTGTACTGCAACTCATTTTTAACTGATTGACTTAAAATTTATACACATTTCACACCTCACCCAGGAAATCCTTCCTACCAGTTTTCACACTGAGAGGACATACCATTCAAATTTTATGATTAGCAGGGATCCTAGTTTTCTGCAGCAAAAATTGGAAATTCTCTTATAAAAAAACATACATTCTTTAATTTAAAAAACCAAAATCTGTTTTTCTGTCATTAAATGTAAATGTTAGTTGACTTTCCCTTACCACCAAATATATACGTATGAGTTAGAACACCACATGTTATTGTAATATTTTCATTTTTATGCAGTTTTGCAGCTACCTGTCCCACCAACAGTCCAATCAATAAATAAATTGAAGTCTGTGGCACCCGTCCAAATGCAAAGCTTCTTCCCCCCACAGCACATGCCTTGAGGTTGCTTCCCCTCCACTGCCCTGCACTCGCTGCTTCCTCCTCCCAGCCTGCTCCTGGACTGCTCTGATGGCCCGAAAGTGGGACCATATACAGGCTGGCACTTGGGGAAACCACTAAGGGCCCATATAGTCTCACCTCCTGTCCCCTCTTCACAAGGTCCAGAAGACTCGACTTCCCAAATTCATAGTGCCCCTTCCCCCCCCCAACCCACAGGAGATCTGTGGCACTCCCCCACATGCAGAGCCCCTGCCCCTCCACAGCACATGCCTTCAGGCTGCTTCCCCTCAGTGTCCTCACTGCCCCGTGCTCACTGTGTCCTCTGGTTTTCTACCACAGAGAAAACTAGGAACCCTAATGAATGTTTGGCGGATGCCGTAAATAAATTTGATTGATTGATTGATTGAGAAACCCTAATGGTTAGAATGTTTGTGGTTATAATGGTGCGATGCAGATGCCTAAGCTAAATAAATAAATAACTGTTGGAAATAGAGTGAGAGAGTGACCCTTGCCCTTGCCCTGCCCCTTCTGACATGACCCCGCATATTTTGGGGTTAACTCCTCAGGAAAAAAAGGTGGCAATCCTCTGTGGGCCTCAAACTCTAGCTACAGCAATTCATAAACTAATAAGGATCAAAAGACTAGGAAGATTCTTTGCTAGCGGGAGTTAATTTCCTTTGGATTGGAAATCACTCAGGGTGTTTTTACTTTTTAGACAAGCGCCTCCCCACCCAACAAAACCACCCATCGTGCATGTTTCAGGGCCACATTGGTGTCCTGTGCAGCCCTGAAACATGCAGGATGGGTGGGTAATGGGTGTGGAGGAGCTTGTCTAAAAACACACTTTCTGTCATCAAGACCCTACGCTTCTGATGACTGAGCTACAACACATGCAATCACTTGCAGTGTTTCTGATCCATTCTGCTGCTGCTGTCATAGCAGATGAGGCTCCAACTACTGATAGATACAACCCTATATCAATATGTAAGATTTATTTTAAGTCTACATTGGAATTTAAAATTAGTCATCTGCTTGTTAATGACTTATTAGGGTCCTGCTTGCTGTTTAAATCTGTATATTCTGTAGAGTTGTGATTATATCCACAAGATTATTAATTATTAATTATTATTATTATCATTATTTATCATTATAAACATCTGTATAGCACCAGCCGTGTACCTGGTGCTTTACAGAACAAGGATAAAGACACGGTCCCTGCCTACGGCTTACAATCTGAAAAGACAAGGAGGGGGCGACAGGGATAGGGGACAAAGGAAAGACAAGGGAGAAGCAAACAAACATGCAAGTGGCTGCGAAGTCTCAGTTGCGCATGCTTGGCTTAGTTACAGTTAGGCAGGAGTCTGCAGAGGAGGGCAGACCGTAAGCAATTGGGGGAATGCAACTAGCAGGCATTGGGAAAGGCGGCACGGAAGAAGTGGGACTTGAGGAGGGATTTGAAGGTGCGGAGGGAGGGGGTGAGGTGGATGTGGGCAGGGAGGGTGTTCCAGGCATGGGGGGCAGTGAGGGAGAAGGGCCGAAGGTGGTTAGGGGAGCATAGGAGACGGGGGAGAGTGAGGGAGGGGACAGAGGAGGAGCGGAGGGAGCATGCAGGAGTGAGTAAGGAGATTAGGGCAGAGAGGTAAGGGGGAGCTTGGCTGTGAAGTGTTTTAAAGGTGAATACCAGGAGTTTAAACCGGATGCATTCAGGAAGGGGGAGCCAGTGGAGAGAGGAGAGGAGAGGCTGCACGTGGTCAAAGCGACAGACTGAGTGGATGACTTTGGCAGCGGAGTTTTGAATGGCGATAAGGGGGGACAGGTGAAAGTGAAGGAGGCCAGCAAGGAGAAGGTTGCAGCGACTGAGGCGAGAAATGACCATGGCATGAGCAAGGGTTTTGGCAGAGAAGATAGAGAGAAAGGGGCAAATCTGAGCGATGTTATGGAGGGCGAAGCAGCAGGACTTGGCAACAGAGTCAATGTAAGGCTTAAAGGAAAGATGAGTGCCAAGCTACGGGCTTGGGGAACAGGATGCATGGTGACTCCATCGATGCGATGGATAGGGAAGCGGGAGAGGAAGAGGAGGGAGGAAAAATAAGGAGTTCAGTCTTGGCCATGTTGAGCTTGAGCTGGCGTTGGGACATGCAGGCGGAGATGTCAGCAAGACAGTTGATGAGGCATGAGTGGACAGAAGGGGAGAGAGAGAGAGCTGAGTGTCATCAGTGTAGAGATGATATTGGAAACCGTGGGAGGCAATGAGTTTGCCAAGGGAAAAGGTGTAGATAGAGAAGGGGAGAGGGCCCAGGACAGAGCCTTGGGGAACCTCAGCTGAAAGGGGGAGGGAGGAGGAGCTGGAATTGGGAAGAGACACTTTAAAGGAGCAGTCAGAGAGGTAGGAGGAGAACCATTCAAGGACAGAACTGCAGAAGCCCAAGGAGCAAAGCGAGTCCAGTAGGAGTGACTGGTCGACAGTGTCGAAGGCAGCAGAGAGTTCAAGGAGGACAAGAATGGAGTAAAGGCACTTAGATTTAGCGGCAAGTAGATCATTGGTGATCTTGGCAAGGGCAGTTTCAAGGGGGCAGAAGTCAGATTGGAGAGCGTCCAGGGAGGAGTTGGCAGAGAGGAGGTCCAGGCAGCGGGAGTAGACAACACGTTCCACAAGCTTAGAGGCAAAGGAAAGGAGGGAGACCGGCCAGTAACTAGAGGGGTCGGATGGGTCCAGGGAGGGCTTTTTGAGGAAGGGAGAAACAGTGGCATGCTTGAAGGCAGAGGAGAAGGAGCCAGTGGAGAGGGAGAGATTAATGACATGTAAAGGGGCAGGGGGCGGGACGGGACAGTGAGAGCAATAGGTCTTTTTCACCTGAAATACCTAATAGTGGTCTCTACTGTGAAATTCTCTGTTACACATAATGGGGTTTAACCAGGGGTGTTTCTAGGATGGGGGATGACCGGGCTGGAGCCCCTGATCTTTTCCCCAGAGCCCCAGATCATCTGGACATCTGAGTCTGTAGCTGCAGTGAGAAGGTTGACAGTTCTTTGAGATGGCTCCAAACATTCTCACTTGTGAGAATTCTCACTTGTCACAAGCGCGAATGTTTAGAGCCATCTCCAAGAACCTTGTTTACAGGGTAGCAACCCTCTGAAGTTGAACTGAGTGCTGCCCTGCTCACCCTGCACAATGCAGGAGCCGTGGTGTGCAGCAGCAAGCAGCAGCAGCAAGAGGCAGGCTGGAGTCAGGAGAAGAGAGGTGGCTCCTGGTGCCAGAGCAGGTGGTGTGGTGAAAAGCCACTCAAGCAAGCAAGGTGACTTGTGGTTGTTGTTTTTGTTGATTTCTCTGTTCCAAACCCCCACCCCTGGAGTGATAAGGGCCTGGAGCAGGGAAAGTGAATTAAAGCAACTTCTGTTCCTATGTTGGCAGGTTACAAGTTCTTGTAGGTTTGAAATCGCTTTGCCAAGCTTTAAAAAAATGGCTTCCCTTGTACTGGTGTGATAGTTTGTTCCCCCTGATCATACAGGTTGACCCTGATCCTGCAAACTGCATTGTGCAATTTATTTATTTTTAACTTCCAATTTTAGGGTGGCATGACTTAAGATTCTGACTGCTTGGGGGTGGCAATACAGCTTATCCCTAATTACAAGAATTTTAAGGGCAGAGAGCTGTGTCCTGTTAACTTAAAAAAAGTTAGCAGTATCTCCACTGCTTCTAGGTCCCCAATTTGAGCCAAACTTTGTGAAGTGCTTTTACCTCCAGCTGAAGTCAGTGAGAGCTGTGAAAAGCTCAGCACCACCAACAAGTCAGGCCTGATGTGTCTGAAGTTAAGCACTCGATTTTGGTAGTTTGCTACTGAAAATGAGGATCTGGCAATTGGTGCCTTTCTTCCTCTCTCTCTGAAATGGAGATAGCCCCTCACTGACGGGCTGTGAACTGCAGAAGCTTACAGAGTGTTAGTAGTTCCTTGAATGAAAGGCACGTACTGTGGTGGTTATTTCTAGGAACAGGATTGGGTTCACAATGAAATTAAGTAGCAAAACTCCCAGTAGGTGCAGAGCTCGCCTCTTTGAGTGAAAACAGACAAGCATATAACTCCACTTTAACACCACTTTAACATTTCTTAGGCATGCTGCAGGGCTGTATTGGCACGCTATGCAGCCCTGCAACATGCCTAATAAATGATAAAGCAGAGTTAATGTCAGGGGCGGCTGGTGGGTTTTGATGTTGGAGGGGCACTGGGGCAGTAGGGCTGGCGGGCCTAGGGGAGAAGTCAGGGGGATGGTAGGTGGAGCGAGGGGGACGGTAGGCCAGTGGCATGGCATAACCTAGCAGCAAGGAGTTCCCAGGGTTAACATCGGATGGAAGAAAACAAAGTCTACATGCACATCAAGCTTAAAATAAATAATTTATAAACCCAAAACACAGGGAAACACCCAACACACTGGTAAAACACAGCAGCAAGGAGTTCCCAGGGTTAACATCGGATGGAAGAAAACACAGTTTACATGCACATCAAGCTTAAAATAAATAATTTGTAAACCCAAAACACAGGGAAACACCCAAAACACTGGCATAACACTGGCTTAACACCCAAAACACTGGCAGAACCCAGCAGCAAGGAGTTCCCAGGGTTAACATCGGATGGAAGAAAACACAGTCTACATGCACATCAAGCTTAAAATAAATAATTTATAAACCCAAAACACAGGGACCCA
>QEPC01006282.1:4771550-4789244 GCA_003113815.1 Sphenodon punctatus
GTGTTTCCCTGTGTTTGGGGTTTATACATTATTCATTTTAAGCTTGATGTGCATTGTAGACTGTGTTTTCTTCCATCTGATGTTAACCCTGGGAACTCCTTGCTGCTGAGTTATGCCCTGGTTCCTCCTACCGTTGCCGCCGATGGGCCGGACGGCCTTACTGCCCCTCCAAACTAAAAAGCCACCAGCTGCCCCTGATTACTACTGCTGGTTTGCTTGGTACAATGTGGTCTTCTACCAATGCAGGCTTCTCACAATCCCTCAGCTTTTTCTCAGATAGCTTCGTAGGTTAAGGAAAAGCTTCTCCTGCCCTAAGGAGACTCCTTAGGTCTGAGATCCTGGTCAGATCATGGCCATAGTTTGTACAGAAGAAGCTTGAAGATGAAAAGTTCCATAGACGTATCCATTATCTGAAATTCTGACCATCACAGAATATAGGGTCTCGCAAGGTGCAAGTGCTTTGAGAATGGGCCTATCTGGTGGGTATGGATGCAGGGATAGGAAGAACATTTGTCCGAGGGCCAAACTGTGGGGGCCCCACAAAGCTCAAGATAGAGGGGAGAATCCTCAAATCCTGTCCTGTTGCGGTGCAACCAGGCAGAGACTGAGCGGTGGCTGCAGCACGCATGGGACCCACCCGGTGAGCAGCACAGGATGGAGTAAGCACCAGCGACAGCGGCATGAGGCAGGCAGCATAGCCACAGTCTCCAGGGCTCAGGCACAGCAAGCGGAGGGAGAGGCACTGAGGAGAAGAAGGAAGGCAATGGGTGGGACAGGGGAGAGGATTGTGATGGGGGTAGAGTCCATTTCTTCCACCTGGGCCTATTCCAACCTAGCTACACCCCTGAATGGATGCCTCACTGAACTCCTTCTCCTGCCAAACTTAAAATAACGCTGTCAAAAGGAAGGAAGGAAAACACATTTGTTTTTGACTTCTGAACAATGTAATGCTAACAGCTGTCACATAACAAGAACCATGCCTACAGGCTCCTTTTGGGTGCCTCTCCCATTCTGACCTTTCATTTTTGATAGCACATCCTTAGAGATCCATCTTGTTTACGTAGCTGGGCTTTGAAGATGACTGGCATGTCTGCTCTTAATACCAAATTCCTACAGTATATTTCAGGGAGGCGGGGGAATCTCTTGCTACTTCCCTACAACGAATGTTCCACAGTGCTATTCTGGAATTACTAATCATGGGCAAGACAGGATGCACTTGGTCAGTGGAATTTTAAAACCTCAATCAAAGTGTAATTGAGGGCCATGTTCTAAATGATCAGTTCAATAGAACTGGGCCTGACTTCAGTTTTACTCCTGCAGCATTCACTTGAAGGAAGTGCTTCCCTCAGAGACCAGGCTGCTAGGATACTGACAACCTAGAGAGATGTGGGATTTGGAATCATTGGTTTATTGGGCTGGTGGAAATTATTTGCTCAGTTTATGTCAGGTGATACTTTTTCAAAGGGACATGTCATCTTTTCAAATCCTTGTGGATGAATTTGGTGCTCAAGGGATACAACTCTATAAACACTAGGACGGTCTTGACTATCCAAGATTTCACATCTCCAGCTCTGCCCAATGCACTTTACTCCAGTGTGGACCATCTGCCGTTCCACTCCTGTTGAATATAAACTACTTCCAATGAATAATAATAATAATTTACCCAAATAGGAAGGAAAAAAACAGGAGTGCATATTACTCAATTCCTTTTGGTATTTTGAAGTAACTGTTTGTGTGAAAGCGTATCAATGTGAGGGTAGTGACCATGGTTCAGTGATCATTACATCTCAGCAGGGGTGGGGTGGGGTGGGGAATTGCTGCAGTACTTTGCTACTGAAATGAAGTAGTTACTTAATTCACTTTACACTGTTAATCTGAACGGTACCAAAAGTGAAGTAGTTTCTTCATTTTAAATAAATCAAAGTAGTTGCTTCAGTTTACCTCTGTTCATCGGAACATGGCCTAATTTAACAATTTGATAGCTCAGTTCCAACTCTGATCCCATCAAAGCAAGATACCGATTTTGGCTTATTCTGGGGTAGCCCCAGCTTTGTTGTAAAATGACAAGACTCAATAAGCAAAACTGCAGTAAAGAGCAGTGAGTGATTTCATCAAGGGGCTTTGGTGTGATCATCATCCATGTGGTTGGAGCTCATGTAGCTTACCACCAGACTCCCAATATATAGCTTCCTCGTTACTGCATATTTGTTAGACTGTTTCTACTTGATATCTGCCATTCAAGTCGTCCTTCAAATTAATAATTGGATTAATTGTTAAACGAGTAGGAATAATCCAATCTCATGACTGGTGAGCATTGCCTACTTCCTTAGAGACTAATAAAATACTGAAGTGTGGGAGAATGGTAACCAATTAGATCAAGGATTGTAAATAAACTTTCTTTCTCTCACACTCTAATGTGCCCATTGCCCTGATGAACCCTCATTGGATCAGAAACAGGCTGAAGGAGAAAGAAGAAGTGAAGTGTATATCTAGAAGCAGTCCAAGGAAACGATGCTGGGGTCTGGAGAAGTTGGGTTTTTGCTTACTACAGGGTCCCCAGCCTGGAATCTTGAGGAAAGGGAAGGATTGGATTCCCCTATAGGACCACCTGATGAGGGCTGACACTCAATTCTTGGATTCTTGCTTTTCTTAGCGGGAATCAGGGTTCTCGACTCATTCTTTCAGTTGAGAATGAGCCTAGAAACTGCCTGGATTCTCACAGAGAAGTGCAAGAATCTCGAGAAAGCCCTCCCGCCCCCTGCACTTGAAAAACAACAAAAAGGGCCTTTTACGGCCCTTCCTCCCCTCCCTCCCCTTCCCCATCATGTGATCACCTGGCTGCTCCAGCCACAGAGTCTCTCGCTGCTCTGCTTCTCTGCAGGGAAACAGGGGATAGGAGGAGGCAATTTTTAAAATAAATAAATAAATAAATCACACTATATGCACAAGGTTACTGCCAAAATTACATGCACGGCCTTGTTGAGGAAGGGTGCATTCACAGACTGGCCACCCTTTTCCAAAATGGTGGCGATGCTGCCAGTGCCATTTTGGAAAAGGGCTGCACATGCACAAAACGGCCCTGTGGCCATTTTGCACACGCAGTTTTCTTTTTCTTGTTTTTTCCCCTAGCGTGGAGTTGGTGGCTGCAGGAAAGAAGAGAGAGAGAGACAGAATGACAGACAGATGCGGGACATGAGACTCGGTGTCAGACATGGCACACACGTGGCTCTTGTGGTAAGAAAATCAAGAAAAAAAATCTCAACCGAGAAAGAGTCGAGAACTGGAACTTTTCTTATTTCTCGATTTGGATGGCCCTTGAGCCAAGAAGCTTGATTCTCGATGAGAATCGAGGGAAAAAAACAGGATTTCATTTCAGCCCTATTCAAGACCTGCTCCTGGAGCTTCACCCTAATAGTTATCTGCACTCAGAAACCACCTGCTCTTTGGGGATCCCGCCATTGCACCTTGAGTCAGTGGGCGATTGGGCCTTGGCTGTAGTGGGCTCCCCAGTGTGAAGCTTGCTCCCTCCAAATGTCCATCTCAGTTCCTCCCCTCTCACCTTTAAAAACCTGAAGACTTATTTGTTCTCCAGGTGCTTTTAGGCTTCACTGCTCATTCCCTTTAATGCGTTTTGTCCTCTCTTTTTCCCTTCCCCTTTTAAATGTTTTTTTAAATGGTTTTTATACTGTTTTATTGTATTTTATGTTAAGCGGTCTGACCACCTTTGGGCAGGAGAGAGGCACTATACACATTTTTAAAAATTATCATGATTTTTTATTATATTTTCTTAGAAGTTGTTTATACACAACAGGAGTGGAACGGAAGATAGTCCACATTGGGGTTAAGGTGCATTGGCAGAGCTGGGGATGTGAAACCTTGGGTAGCCACCGGGTCCGCCCTAGTGTTTATAGAACTGTATCCCTTGAGCACCAAATTCACCCACAAGAATTTGAAAAGATCACATGTTTCTTTGAAAAAGTCTAGTCCGCCATAAACTGACGTACCTTCCACCAGTCCAATAACTAAGGATTCCAAATCCCACATCTCTCCAGGTTCTCAGTATCCTGGCAGCCTGGCCTCTGAGGGAAGCACATAGGTATAGTGCTCAAGCTGCGTTGCAATATGTTATCCGTTTGCTTAAGGGCTTTTAAGTCTTAGAGGAGAACAATGTCAAGACCAAGGCAGCATTAGCATGGAGCTCATGACAGAATGAGTTAGATGTCACAGGCATGACAGATTGATTTAGAAACATTCAGTACAAAAAAAAAAAAAAGACATGCCGCCTTTGTCTTTAAACCACGAGGGTTAGAGAACTTGCAAATTTGCAGCCAAGCTGATTTTTTTTTTTTTTTTAACTGTTACAAATGATAACTTAAAGCAAAGATCAAATTCCTTCAGGAGCTTCTGGTGACATGATAAACCGAGAGAGACAACATTGGGGCTGCATCTTTGATTGAGACCAATTGTTACAGCAGAGCAGCATAAGAGCAGTTGGACCCAGGTCCAACAGGTTCAAGGAAGGCACACTGACCTTTTTGTGCATCCAGATGTTGGCATGCAGCCCACAGGCTGGTGCTCTGCATCAGGGCTTAGGCCCTTTAGCAAAACTGGACCTTTCCTCCCACATACATAGAGCTAAAACTGTTACCCCTAAAAACAGACATACCTGTCAAAATTGCAGTAACTGAATTGTTTGAGGCAGTTCGGATATTAAATGGTACCCATTCAGTGCCCGACGAGTTACCAAAATTACCATTACCGAATTACAGGTTTTCCACTACTGAACTACTGTTTCCATTTTGCACCAGTTACCAATTATAAATTTACCATATTTATGTCCATTTCTATTCATCTGTTGCTTGTTCCATGTCAGAAAGTCACAAAAACAGTAACATGGGGTATATTAAGATGTGACAGGGCCAGTATTGGCCCCGTCATGGAATCACCTATTGATCCCCCGCCGGGATCAAAACAGCACGGCCAACAGATGTGCCGGCTGATCCCGGCAGGGAATCAGGGGAGGGGGGGGACTGTACGGCTCAACGTGTGGCTGCACAGCCCCCCCCCCCACGCTCCCTAGGCTGCCCGCCCTCTGGGAGATGGGCAGGCGCCACGGCCAATGCAGCCACAGCATCCGCCCGCCCCCCGGGGCATTGACCACGGCCCAGAATCAGCGGCGGGCACGGCCGCTGATTCCGGGCCTTGGTCAGGGGACAGACGTTACGATCCCACGCTCAACCACGGTGAATTCCCCGTGGTTGAGCCTGGGAACATCATGTCTGTTGGCCTGAACGTGAGCTTCCTGCCGGGTTTTCAGCCCCGTGAATCACAGGTGGGAAGCTCTTTGACCACACAAACAGCGATGGTCCGGGCAGGACCGCCGTTTGCGTGGTCAAAGAGATTCCCACCCATGATTCACAGGGGTGAACATCTGGCAGGAATCTCTTGTCAGGCCAACAGATGTTATGGTCCCTTGCTCACCATGTGGGCATTCACCGTGGCTGAGCGTGGAATCATAACATCTGAAAATACCCATGGTAAGTCAGAATAGGTCAGTAAAACAGAAAACAATAAAACAAAGTTGGTAACTCAGTAACTGCAATACCTGATATTTTGGGTCATCAGGTACTCATTTTGGTATTTGGGTACTGATCAGGTACCTGATAGGCTACCCAAAATTTCAGGTATTACCCACGGATACAAAGTTTGATTCTCATTTCAGCTCTAATATACACACTGAAACACAAGAGACATTTCTGCAGAAGAGACCAGGGAGTTTTATTGGAAGTCGACCAAGGGACCACTGGCCAAACGTTCTGTCTGGTCAGGAGAACAAATGATGAGTGCAGTCAGCCCAAAGACCGCTCTAGTTGACTGCCAAAACATGGGTTTTATATACCTTTCCAGTTCTCCAATATATCATGGACAAATAGATGGTTGGGTCTGCATGAATTGGTTTTAGATAACATCAAGAGAAGGCTGTACTCTTGCTGACATTAGTTGGTCATAACCGGATGAGCCACAATAACTGTCACTTCTCACTCTACAACTGTTATTTATCTAGTTCATTTGTTTATTACAAGCTACTTTAAATACATAACTAATCACTATTCCTACATTAGTAAGCCATTATATCTGGAAGATAGGAAATCCAGAGAGGGTCTCTCTTATCAACACCGGGACATTAGCTATTCAAGAAGGTTCCTATGGTCTGGTGGTTAGTCAGGCATTTGGTCAATAGTTCCCATTTTCTTCCTCCGTCCTCTAAACTTCAGGGAGGGCCTAATCTACTTATAGCTGTGCTCTGCCTAGCACAAGGCATGCCGCTCCTTAATATGGATTCTTATGGAATCTTATCCTAACCATATTCCACAACCAGGGCTTTGTTCCTGGCTCAAGTTCAGGTCTGGTCTCAGAAAGCCATGCCACATCCATGGCTTCATTCAACTCACTTCCCATTGGCCACTCTGAACTATAACAGGCTGTACCAGAAGTAGATGGTCAATGTGATAGCTACCTGGCTTGGGTGCTCAGACACTGGGGGTGAACTCACATGTAACTCTCCTAACTCCAATGTCTGCGGGGTCCCGGAAGCTGTCTAATCAGCCCTGGATAACCCCTTGGATCTCTGTTGCATGTAAGTGAGACACTCCGAGTTCCAGCCCTGCTTTAAACTCGGATCTGACAAATACATCAGATGTAAACGTCAGATCAGAATTTAAAGCGGGGCTAGAAATCAGAGTGCCTCACTCACACACAACAGCGATCTGGGAATCACCTGGGGCTGTTTATACAGCTTCCAGGATCCCACGGTCATTGGAGTTTAGCAGAGTTACATGTGAGTTCACCTTGGGTGTGCGTCAGGCTCCTGTCTTGCTCTCGTCTTGTTCATCCCCTGCTCTGTCCCGAGCTAACCTTTGAGCTCCTGACTTCACTCAGATTTCCTGATTCCCTGATCTAATTTGGCTCTAGTATCCTGTGTATCCAAGCTTGGTGCATGTCCAGGACCTCTGACCAAGGTCCCTAACACCAATGGTACACCGTGGGGCTACCCATCGTGATGGTTCAGAGACTGCAGCTGGTGCAGAACGTGGCGGTCCATCTCCTGGTGGGATTGGGCCGCCAGGAACATATTACACTGGTTCTTCCTGCGCTGGCTGTCTATAGTCTTCCGGGCCCGATTCAAGGTGTTAGTGCTTGCCTATAAAGCCCTAAATGACCTTAGCCCGACCTACCTGCAACACCGTCTCACCCCCCAAGTCCTGGATTGGCCCCTGCAGTCATCAGGGGGTGCCCTCTTTGAGGTACCTCGAGTCTGCTGGTGGGCCACGATGGGGAGGGCCTTCTTTGTGACTGCTCCACAGCTGTGGAACTCCCTGCCGTTGGAGGCTCGTCTGGCCCCGGATCTCCTCTCTTTTTGTCGCTGTTGTAAAACGTGGCTGTTCCATCTGGCTTTTGATGGGGAGGATGGGGAGGGTGGGGGGAATGGGTTAGTGTTGTGGTGGTGGGTTGGGATATTTTAATTCCTCCTTATTTTGAGTATTTTGATGTGTTTTTATTGTTGATTGTAAGACACCCAGAGCTGCCTGTGGCAGGATGGGCAGGGTAAAAATTTTTTTTAAATAAAATAAATAAATAAAATTAATTGGCAGTGGTCCAGCATCCTGCCCTTTTGCAACAGTCCATTGGACTGCATTGGCACTGGATCGATCAGTGAGGTGAGGGCAGCCAGTACTTACCCAGCATTCTTAGCTACATTGCCTAGTGTTTAGTTCAAGATAGTTCTAAATTATTCCCAAGTGAAAGTGCTTTCATTATTTTCTAACAGAGACTTAACAGAACTCACCCAAACTTTTCCTTCTTTAGTTTCATCCGTATTCCTCCTTATATCCACTGTAACTCACTCATTGTCTATTGGGGGGGGGGTTTGCTACCAACATTCATCCAATATGGCCATCCAATTGTTCATTTACCCAACTGGTCATGCTCCAGTTAGCTGTCTCTTAACTGGATTACTCATCTTAAAGTCTTAATTAGAACTGCTGAAAAAGATCAATGTTGTTTTTTGTGAGAAACTATGAAAATGACATTTTTAAAATTTCCCTGGAAATTTCTTTTCAAAAAAATTCAAAATGTTTACAAAATCTTGTGGGCAGTTTTACAACTTGTGAAATTTTCATTGAAAGTTGGTTTCCTTATTTTTCAGTCTCCCTCACAAAGAAACAGTCTCTGAAAAACTATTTATCCTGGCCTGGAAGACATTAATTATTATTCACTCAACTCTCATTAATTAATTTTTAAAATAATTTTATTTGTATAGTTACCACCTCCCCAAAGGATGCTCATAGCACTTTACAAAAATCCACACAATAGAAATATAATAAGGCAATGTAAAATTCATTTTAAAGCAATTAAAAAGTGGAAGGTAAAGAGGGAGCACAGAACACATTAAGGGAAACCAACAGTAGATGCTAAAAGTACCTGGAGAGTAAAAGTCTTCATGTGCTTTTTGAAGGTGTAGAGGGAGGAACTGAGATGAAAATCTGGAGGGACCACACTGAGTATCATAACAAAGACCTGATCTTCCCCACTGGTTTAAGGCACAACTGTGGGATAAGACGGCGGGTGGTTTCTGAGTGCAGATAGCCATCAGGGTGAGGCTCCTGGATCAGGTCCAGAACAGGGCTGAAACGAGAATGGGAAACCATCCTTATGAGAACGCACAAGTTTCTCGCAACCCTGGTGAGATCTCCCGTGTTCTTGCAAGAGTTCAAAAAGTGCTCTGCACATGCACAAAATGGCCACCACAGCCATTCTACACATGCGTGACCCCTGGCAGCTATTTTGCTCATGCACAAAGTGTTTTTTGAGACTCCTCAAGAATCTGGCAAGATTCTCAACAACCCTAAAACTGCTCTGCACATATGAAAAATGGCCACCGGAGACTACGCATGCACAGAATGACCATGACAACCATTTTGCGCATGCGTAGTGCTGTTTTTCGGACACTGTGATGATACTGGGCTACATGCAGACTACAGGTCTAACAAATATGTAAAGGTAAAGGTTGAACATGTATGTAATGTGAAAGCTGAGAACTGGAAACTCGCTTCATGAAACGGAGAACTGCTAAGTCATGACCCTGAGCAATTGTGTAATCAGAAAACGCCTAACACTTCTGCAGACACTAGCAATAGGCCATTGAGTTGCAAATGGATTTCTTCCTGTGGACATGACTAAAAGCACAGAGTCACCTGGTGGGAAAATCAAACACAGGACCCTGGAAAAGTACTTAAGGGGGAAAGCAAGACAAAGGGAAATCTTCATCTTAGAGATCTTCAAGATCATCAGGATCATCACATCTACCAGCCAGAGAAGGGGCTGCGCCAAACAAGCTATGGGGTAAGGATTGATCTGTTGGAAATTCTAAGACTTGTACCCAGCCAAACTTTCCACCGCTGGCTGTGGCATGAACTGAAATAGCCTTGGACTTTGATTAGGGTAAGGCTTGCCTACGTTAGGAGAATCCAAGTACAGATAGGAATGCGTTATTGGTTATGTTATTTTGATTTCTGCTCTCTTGAGTATAATCTTGTACTGCATACTTATTCATGATTTATTCATTAAACTTCTTTTAACTGAACTTAGTATGGTCCAGTGGAATTGCTAATCCTAACATTGGCCGGACACAGTTTGGGTTCATTCTGTGTTTACAAACATAGACGAACCTAGAGAGAAAGAGTCTGTGCAGGGAAACTCTATGGCTGAAAAGGTGACAAGAAGGTTCACCCATTGCAGACTCAATCAGTTCTAGAGAGAGAGCTGATCCAGTGGGAGCTGCAAGCCAGGGAAACTGAGTCACAACAGCCTAGAGTGGGGTAGTGAGCCCCCAATCCCATGACAGACACACGAGAATCTCGTGAGGACAGTTCAACAATCGGCCGATTCTCGACCTGTTCTCATTTTTTGAAATCTCAGTAAGAACCCAGTTTTCACCGAGATTTTCAAGAAACGTGAGGGCGAGTTTCTGCCTAGGCCAGAATACAGCCAGAGGATGTTTATAGACGATCCCGCTTACAAGCGGGATCGCTAAATGCCGGCTTTTCCCCCCGCGCCGTCTCTGCATGCCGTGTCTGCTGATCAGACATGGTGCAGAGTGCGAGTGAGCATGCACACCCTTCTGCGCATGCGCACTCGCTCACGGAACCAGGAAGTGCGGCATAAAGCCGGCACTTCGGGAATCCACGTCGGAGGGGGCAGGATCGCCTGCCCTCTCCGACGCGGATTAAAAAGCAGCCCCAGAAAGTAGACGAGCACCAAGAAAGGTGGCTGATCAAAGGATCAGCCGCCTTTTTGGTCTCGTCTATAAATGCCCAGAGTCTCCCATTCAGGACCATAAAAACCAGCAGTGAAATCTTACATTCAATCTGTTGCTCTTCAGGCAGCCAATGCAGAAAATGTGGGGCATATGTAATATGATCATGGCTGCCCAAACCCAAAGGCAGCCCGTGCTGCTGGATTTTGGACAAACCCATAGAAGAAGGAATTACAAAAATCAAGTCTCTTCATCACCAGGGCATGGGTCATTGTGACAAGATCAGCCTGAGATAAATAAGAGTGTAGTTTAGCGCAAATTGTGCAGCTTTCCATTATCAAGATCCTTTTCTTGATGGGTTACCCAGCCCTGAATGGAATAACCTAGCTACAGGCCACCCTGAGCCAGACAGAGAGTTTGAATATGGAACCCCCAACTTTACACAAGGAAATGAATTCCTCTCTTGCTGTCCGCTAAAAAAAAATACAGTCACTACGTCAGACCCTGCACAGCAAAATAAATAATCTGATCAACATAGGCAGATTCTTTGAAGGACCAAATGTATAAAAATGGCAGAAAAAAGCCTAATGAAACTGAATCTCGAAATTTTTTATTACAACTCGGAATAAATGACACCAAAACAAATGACACAATGCTTCATGATTGATTGTTCTTTAAAAAAAAATATTAAGCCAGCAACTTTTCTTGCAGCCCCCAGGGAACAGGCATGGGGAATGTCATTAATATTAAAGCCCAGGACATCTGTCACAGTAAATTTTGTATCTTCCCTACACTTTTATTTGCAGATGGAAAATCACTGTGGAAAGACAACATGGATTTGACTCACAACTCTGAAGGGGTGAAAAATACCTTTTACTTTATCAATGTCGGGTTGTCTGCTGGAAATCTGGGCTAATAAACCGAATATTTAACTCTGAGAAAGAATTAATTCCTATTCACCAGGCACTGCTGACAGTTAGTTTAAAAGAAATTAGGGCATCAATATTTGTAATTTAGAGCCTCTTACACGCGTTCTATAAAGCAATGAAAAATAAGGAACGTTCAAACGTGCTTGATGGCTTGAGAAAACATCCTGTAAATTATTCAGATGCAATTTGTCTCACACTAAGGATGCGTGGAGCATCTCCATTAATTCTCAACACTTGGGAATTAAAGAAATAAAGCTTGGGATCTAGCTGGCAGCAATGCATTGGTGATTCCAGCCTGAAGTCTCCTTTCTTGCAAGAACTTCAAAAGATTTGCTCCAAGATTGAAAAGTGAAGGGAGGGGGGGGGGGGGGAAATCTTTGAAGAAGTGCCCAGTTCTAGACTCAGTTAAGTCAATGGCCCTTTTTAAAGGGACTGTGGCTGGAGGGGAGGTCAGTCCATGGGCACACTGCTGTGGGAGTGGTGGAGGGGGGGCAGGTGCATACGGGTGCACACTAGGGGTGGGAAGTTCGGTACATCCAGTATCCGATACTGCCGGTATTTTGCTGTACCGGCAGTATGAGCTTACTCCGGTATTTGGGGGTACCGGTACCAGTTCCCCGTGCCGGAGTTTTTTCCATTGCGGCCATTGAAATGAATGGCCGCAATGTAAAAAAAGAAACAAAAAAAACCCAACCACTTTCCCTCCCCAGTCCAGGCTGCGTGGGTGGAAGGGGGGACACCCCCCACCCACCCTGCCCAGCCTGGATTTTTTTTTTTACAAATTACTTTTAAGTCCCTGCTAGTGCGGGCTCCGGGCCACCGCTGGCGACCCAGAGCCCACACCAGCAGGTAGGTACTGTGGTACTAGGGTGATCCCTGGAGTGGGGGTCGTTTAACACACACCCCACCCCAGGGATCACCCTACCTCCCCACCCAGGGATCGCCTACCTTTGGCGCTTTGGGCGGTGGTGGCAGCATGGCAGTCCGGCGGCTTCAGCGCTGGCTGGTGGCTTCAGCGCTTACTAGGCCTTCTGGGGAACTTCCAAGTTTCCCCGGACGGCCTAGAAAGCATTGAAGCCACCAGTCAGCACTGAAGCCGCCGTGCTGCCACCACCACCTCTGCCTCTGCCGCCCGGAGCGCCAACAGTAGGCGATCCCTGGGTGGGGAGGTAGGGTGATCCCTGAGGTGGGGTGTGTGTTAAACCACCCCCCACCCCAGGGATCACCCTAGGACCTGCTGGTGTGGGCTCCGGGTCGCCGGCGGCGGCCTGGAGCCCGCACTAGTAGGGACTTAGGGTAAAAAAATAAATATATTTTTTGCCAGATGTCCCACCCCTAGTGCACACCCATCCCCACCACATCCCCATGCATGCCCTTGCATTGATCAACCTGCATTTTCTCTGGTTGCTCTGTGTGGGGACGGTGGGCGGAGGTGTGTGTTACGTGGGAGCGCACATGCATGCCTGCCCACCCACCACCACCACTGTCAAACGGGACGCACCCACTCATATCCACTACATGGGCGTGAGTGGGTACGTCTCATGTAAAAAGGGCCAATTGGGGGGGGGGAGTGTTTTGTTTTACAGATTGTGTCAAAGGCCTCAGGACTGGGCTAATTATTTATTCTGAATGTCAAGCAGTGGGTTCTTCGCAGGGTCAGATCCAAGCGTAGTTGCAGGAGGATCTGGCAACAGGTTCAAGAGCTAGAGAAGGGCAGGGCAACAATGGAAGAGGAGGGCTGGAATGCAGGCAAAGTTAGAAGCAGAGGAAGGAAGGCAGGCAAAGTTAGGGGCAGGGCTTGAAGACTGGAAGCCAGATAAGGATGGTGGCAGCCACAACCCCTGGAATCCTGGGGATGAAAGTTCAAGGCCCATGTTCCTCTCAGTGAAGTACCAGTGATGTTTCTAGCAATAAAATGGAAGCAAGTGTATTATTAGTAGGGCTGAAGTGGAATATCGCAGCGGTAGCTATTTCCGGTGGAAACAGTGTTTCCGCAATTAGTGGAACGGCATGGCAGAGGCTTTCATTCCGCTAGTTTCATTCCGCCGTTCTGCAGTTCCGCTTATTTAATTCCGCTACTTAGTGGAATCGTGGAAACATGACATTTTTGCTATTTCTGCAATTCCGCCAGCGCCACAAAATAGCGGAATAGCGGTTTCCCGCAATTTCCGCAATTTTTCCGCAATTCCGCGATTTGCAGAATTCCGGCGGAATTAGCGGAATATCCGCAGAAAAGTCACGGTGTGGCGCGGGCAATTCCAAAATGGCAGAACGGAATCGCGGCATGATAACAGCTGCTGCCGCATCAGCCCTAATTATTAGTATTAAGTATTCATATTCAGCCAGCACAGATGGACCCTTCCCCAAAAGACTTACAATTTAGAAGAGACAAGGAAGAGGGGAACATAGGGGCAACTGTCTCCTTTCTGCACTTCAAACAGTGCCCTTGATTGTGAGCCACAATCCCATTTGTGGATCACGGCTCCTGCTGCCGGGATAAATGTAATTTGATTGTTCAGTATTTTTCAGTATTTTCCAGAGTATTTTCCATTTCGCCCCATCCTAATACTTTCTTCTGTTATTGATAAATAACAAAAGGGGCACTTCTTCAAAAGAATAGACACAAGAAAATTATACTCATGGTTGTCCTCATGCCAAATAAATTCATTCAAAAGGCTTGTTCTTGTTGTTTGGCCAAACTCAGGGCTTCTTCGGTATTGTCTTTTGTTCGAACTCCAAACCTGGCAGCAGCCCTGAGCCTCTGCAGGAAGGATGGGATATAAATTTGAACAAACAAATAAATACCCCATCGAATCAGCTTGCTCCTGTTGTAGTGTGATCTGTTATCTTTCATGGGTAATTTCAGATGTTACGTGCTCCCGGGTCACCACAGTGGATTCCCAACCATGGCAAGCCGGCTAACCCCGTCCCGTGGTCTGGGACAGCCCCGAACAGACATGCCAGGAGCGGGACCACGGCAAGGAAATGGCCGGCCAGACCATGATGCGGGGCAGCAATAGATGTTATGCCAATTCCGGACCGTGGTCAGAACACCCAGAAGCCACCGGGGTGGGGTGGGAGGCAGACATGGACGACTGAGGGCAAATGAAGCCAAAAGTGCCAAAAGGCAATGCCCACACAAGGGAAATGGGAATGGAGGGGGAGGAGGGAGAAGAGTTGCAGAGCTGGCACACACAACAGGGGCAGGGAAGCCATGGACACAGCAGAAAACAAACTGCACACACACGCCTGGGCGCAAACACACCCGAACAGGAATGGAAGAAAGAGGGCAGCATACCGAGGCACACAGGGAAACAAACAAACAGGACAGGGAATGGACAGACACCCAGGAAGGCACACACACACCGGGCCCTGAACACAGCCACGACCAGTGGGACTAAGAGGGTGGAAGGGGGACAGCCCCCTGTGAAGGCCAACACACACAGCACCACGGACATGCCCGGGGGGGGCAAAGGAAGTGGAGGGGAACGGGCCAGGAACAGGCCAGGATATGGTGAAAGGCACCCAGAACCCCACTGACAGCACAGGCAGCACGGGCCACCCAACAGCAACACAGGTGGCCAAATTCACTGGGGTCCCCACGGGGACAGAGCAGGGTCACAGGGGGAGGCCAACCAAGCCAGGGAAGGCACCAGAGCGGTCCGAGGCAGGTCCATGCGGCAGGAATACCCGCGCTGATGCAAAGGCACTGCTGGGGATGGATGCGAACTGGAACCAGCATGCATACAGTCCTCCCCCCCAGAGATAGTTGGGAGGCACAGTCCAGGGGCCCCAGACCCACACAGTCACGGAGGCACCCAGGGGGGGGGAAGGTCACGGACACAAGTGAATGGGTGGCCAGCCAAGGGATGACAACACAGTGGGGAGAGCTGGTAGCACTGTCAGGCAGCAGGAACCAGCCAAGGGGGGGGGTAGGCATGGAGGGGAGCACCACAGGCAGCGAAGGGCAGGGGGTGGCCTTGGAGGGGACACAACGACACAGGTGAGTGGCATGGAGGCAACTGACCCAGCCACAACAGCAGTGAGGCCAGAACAGCAGGGAGCAGGTGGCCAGTGCACCGAGCCGGCAGGGAGGTGCAGGGAGCACATGGTGGGGCTGTCAGCCATAGCACCAAAGACACAGGGGGCCTCACAGCCAGCTGCATGGGGTCAAGAAGGGCCCCAGGATGGGTTGGCCCACAAGATGCATGTAGTGGGGCCACTGAAGCATGCCCCGGTGGTAGCCCTGCCCCACCATGTGGTGGGCAATGAGGTAGTAGGCCTCAAATGGATCCAGGCCGGTAAGCCCAACCTGAACAATCAGCATGGGACCACACAGAAGCCAGTGCCACCAGCTCCGGTCCAATGGGCTCCGAAAATGTGTAGTCAGCAGCAGGGGGCCAAGGCAGGTGCCCTAACTCCAACAGGTGGTAATACACTGCCCCATGCGACCGCTGGTAGCCACAGGCCCCGTGGATTCAGCCAAAGAAGGAAACAGCCGGGGCAGGACCCTCCTCCTCCAGACAGGTAGTGAACCCGGCCAGGCTACACACCGAGAGGGCTGACACAGTCTCCGCCGCGGACCATGCCACATGCGAGCACCTCATCTCCGGAATGCACCCATCAGGAAAGGGACAGAGACCAGCACCTCTGCATGGAGCTGGCACTCCCGAGCACTGGCCTCATAGTCAAAGTAGCGAAGGCCAGAGCTCAGACTCGCATAGGCACCAGAGAGGGTATCCGGACAGCAAAGGAGCAGCTGCCCAGCCAGGGAATGCCACAGGTCAGCTAGGGCCATGGTCTCCCGGTAGGTCCAGCTATGGGGGGATCCAGGCAGTCTGGGGTGTGGGAGCCCCGGGGCAGCACTGTCGGCCATGGTCCAGCAGCCAGAGGGTCTGGCCAGCACAGGAAGATGGGCCCCACGTTCCCATGGGGGCTGTGGGTGGAAGTAGGGGAGCTCCAAGGATATGCAATAAGCCCGCAGGCCGCAACACGGGATGGCTAACAAGCGATGCATGGGGAGTGGACCCAGCACAGCTGCAGGAACAGAGTGCAGAGACTGTCCAGCAAGCACTGATAGCAGGGAGGTGATGACAACAGACAACCAGCTGCAGACCGCACTGGTGTGCACATGCAGACCCGGGCACGAGCCCCCATGACGGGAGTGCAGGTGCACCGAGGGGGGGGGGGAAAGCAGGTACACACCAGCCACCAGGCAAGTGCAACAGGCACGAGGAGGCCTGGGAAGGCCCCACAAACACAGGTGAGTAGCCCCAGGCCAGCTGGCAGTTGGGCAGGCAGCCGAGGGTGGCCAATACGGATGCGCTGGGGCTTTCCCCACAGGTGCACGAGCAGGGCACAGAGCAGGAGTGGGCCTGGGACATGGGCAGGAGAGTCATGCACCTGACTGCATCATGGGCACGAACCGCTATGGACGCAGCCCAGAGGGACGCAATGCGGATGCTCCTGAGGATATGTGTGGAGTGGTACCGGGAGCAGTCCAACATCCAGCGACTCTCCACGGACCTGCACCACCTGACTTCCCTCATTCAGGGGTGGCTATCCAGGAGCGCTGTGGCTTCCCAGTGCACCCACCACGGGTGCCAGTGCTCCCAGGCCAGGCTCAGGGCCCTGCGGGCGTCCTAAGCATACCAACAGGCCCTGTGCCTCGCCCGAGGGTGCACTGTTCCCTTTGCGAGGCTGCCAGTCAACACAACTAGCGCCAGGCGGCCATGCAAACTGCTGTCATGCTCACCATGCCCACACAAAGGCGGCTCTGTGTCATGAACTGGGCACAGGAATGGTGGGCCAGGGCCTTGGCACGGTGGGACAATGCAGTGTGGAGGGCACACTTCCACATGGACAGGTGGTGCCTCCTGTGCCTCGCTGAGCTGGTGGCACCCTGGCTGGAGCGGCTGCGCACCCCCATGCGCACCCACATACCCACGGTCCAGTGAGTGACCATTTTGTCCTGGGCACTGGCAACACCCGATTCCTGCCGGTCCGTGGCACAGCACTTCGGTGTGGGAGTGAGCACCATCACGGGCATCCTCAGTGACTTCTGCAAGACTGTGCTCCTGGACCGCGCGATCCAGTTCATGGACCAGGACACCATGCTGGCTGGCTTTGAGACTGGTGGATTCCCCAACTGTCTGGGTGCTGTGGATGGCACCCACATTGAGATCCTCCGGCCCCCCAACAGGGATGCTGCCAAATACATCAATAGGCATGGATACTAGTGGTGGGACCCCGGGCCCATTACTGGCTACCGGATTTACCGGTTACCGGTTCTGCGAAAACCGGATTCCCGGATTAAATCCGGTATACCAGTACCGGATTTATTTCATTGGTTTCAATGGGGCGCTGTGTCCCCATTGAAACCAATGAAATAAATTAATTCCCTCCCCCTCCCCCTCCCAGGCTGCGCGGGTGGAAGGGGGGACACCCCCC
>QEPC01006282.1:4817969-4849153 GCA_003113815.1 Sphenodon punctatus
GGGAGGGGGAGGGAATTAATTTATTTCATTGGTTTCAATGGGGACACAGCGCCCCATTGAAACCAATGAAATAAATCCGGTACCGGCATACCGGATTTAATCCGGGAATCTGGTTTTCGTAGAACCGGTAACCGGTAAATCCGGTAGCCGGTAATGGGCCCGGGGTCCCACCACTAATGGTTACACCTTGTTTATCTTCCATCCAATTTGCATGAAACCTGTGACTATCACGTCCCTCCACATGCTTAACACACTTGCCAATTCTCAGAAAGATTGGATGAAGGGTCCTGATGGTATAAGACATTAACTTGAAAATACATTTCCAGATGTACCACTTGTATTATATTCCATCCTGTTTACAAGATATTTGGAAGGAATGTATCACATACCTTCCTTGTCATCTCTGGGTGATTTCAGACGTTACGAGATCACGCTCAATCACGGTGAATCACGGTCAATCCCGCGGCGTGGCCAAAGCACCCAGAACGTCTGTTAGGAGGCCACCAGATGTTCACCACAGTGAATACCCACATGGGGTCAAAAATAGCCATGCTTCCACACCCCCAGCCCAGGCCAAGTCCGGAAGCGTGGCCAAAGAGATTCCCGACGGGAAACAATAAAAAGTAATGTCTCAATGGTAATCACTGGCCAGGATCAAACAAATTGACCCCCAGCCGGGGACAAAGCATGCAGCGTCACTGCCAGGCAATGAGCAACAACACAGACAGCGGAGGGAGATTTAAAGGGCACACAGCAGCAGGTAAACGTGTCGGGATGGAGCGAGGCGGGAGGAGGAGGAGGAGAGCAGCTGGAGAGAGAGTGAGGGGGGAGGTGGAGGAGGAGGCAGTGGTGGTGGAGGAAGCACAGGAGGAGGAGGGGGTCGTGCTGACCATAGAGGAGGTGGAGGGGCTGCAGCCGCAGCAGCAGTAGCCGCAGCAGCCAGGACAGGCCGCACCGGGGACATCAACCGGACCAGGGGAGGAGGCACCCCAGAAACGGGTAAGGGGGAAGAAGGGGAAGGGGACAGGTGGCACGGGGGAACCCAGGGGGGGAAGGGGACAGGGCACCCACCCACCCAGCAGAGGGAATGGGGGAGGGCCCCGGGACAGAGGCAGAACGGCGTCCAAGCATAATCCCCCACTCCCATGTGCCCTGCAGACACAGAAATGGCCTCGGGAGCTCGAGTCCCCGGAGGAGCCGGAACCTGGCCAGGTGCAGCACATGGAGGAGGAGGAGGGCGAGGAGGAGGAGGTGGCGGAACCACAGGGGAGAAGGCGGAGAAAGGCCTACCACAGGGGGGGCCAGTGGGGGCACCAGGAGACCCGGGACTTTATCTGGATCTGGGGGACCCTGGAGCACCAGCTCAAACTGACAGTCAACCAGAGGAACGAGCATATCTTCCAGGAGATAGTGTGAGAAATGGAGGCGGCGGGGCACCAATGAACCACTGTCCAGTGCCGCTCCAAGGCCAAGGAGATAAAGAGGGGGTACAAGGCCATCAGGGACAACAAATGGTGGTCCAGACACGGAGCCCCGACCACCCCCTACTATGACGCCCTGGACCGCATCCTCCACATGAAGGGGCCCATAGTGGCCCCGAGACTCATGGGGAGTGCTGTGGTCCAGGGCAGGGAATGGGCTGAGGTACGCCCTCCCCTTGCCGCCCCACTGGAAGGCACAGGCTCCAGGGCTCTAGACACTCAGGAGGAGAGACCCGGGCCCTCTGGCATGGGCAACCCTCCCCCCGGACAGCAGCCCAGAGAACACCCAAGCCCCGTCCGGACACCTGGATTCTGAGGCCAGCACCCTCATCACCATCAGCCAGTGGTCACGGGGGCCCCACTCCAGCACGGAGGGACTGGCCTCGGAGGGTTCCGAGACCAACATTGAAGGTGAGCGAGCCGCTGGGAGGGGAGTCGTGCCAGGGGCATGGGCCCGGGGTCCCATGGGGGAGTGGGGCTGGGGGTTGGGGGAGCGGGGTCAGCATGGGCCTGGGGTGGTCCCAGGCAGCCCCCATCGACCTCTTACCCTCACCCCTGCAGGACACAGGGCACCCCCGCAGCAGAGGCAGGAGGGTGAGGGGACAGCTGCAGAAGACCCCAGGCAGTGACCGGAAGAACCAGGTGAGGCTCTGGGGGGGGGGCGGGGAGATGCTCTCGGGGCACCTGTGCCAGGAGGGGGAGGGGGGAGGGCAGAGCTCCGGGCGCCGCCGCAGGAGGCCCCGGGCCCCCAGGGCTGGCCCTGGGTCGTGCACGGGGGACAGGGGAGGCCATCCACTAACCACAGATCACCCTACAGGTCACCCAGAGGAGCCCCAGCCACCTGGACCCATGCCCACTGCACAGCGCATGAGGGAGTACCGGGCACGGGTCCGGCGCCAGAGGGAGCAGCAGGCGGAAGACATCATCTGAACCTTGATGGAGCAGGGGGAGCAGATGATCATGTCCATGGACTGAATGGAGGCGGCCATAGAGCACTCCCTGGAGCAGGTGGAGGCACGGGACCGAAAGCTCCAGGCAGAGGTGCACCTGGAGTGGAAGCGGGAGTGCCGGGTGCACAGCAGGCAAGTGGAAATGCTCAGGCAGCTGGAGCAGGCCATCAGTGCCATGGTGCAGGAGCATTCGGCCAAACTAGACAGGTCCCATGATATTGGGACCTCCCTGCTCCTGCACGTGGGCACCATGTGTGTGTACGTGATGGCCGGCGCCCCCTCGGCACCCTGCCTGCCCCGGTCCCGGTCCCCGGGCCCTCAGTGCCCCCACCCCCTCACCAACCGCCCCAGCCGCCTCCACCCCATCAGGGGCCGCGCATCTGCCTCCCGGTCCCACCAGCCCTCTGGAGGGAGCAACCACCCAGGAGGGGCCCCCTGGTCCTGACCCCTGCCCCACTCCCACCTCCACCTGTCCCTCCAGCCACCCAGGCATCCCAGGACACTGTTGGGGACATGGACAGTGGGGGGGAGGAGAGCTCCCAGAGCTCGGTCGCGTCAGCACAGCGCCCAAGTGGCTGACCCCGTGGGTGAGGGAGGTGGGGGGAAGGGGAAGGGTAGTTTGATGGGGGGGAGGCAGTAGGGCAGCATGTGCGGGGGGTTACAAACAGGAGTGCACACAGGAGGGGTTTTTGGGGGTGGTGGTGTATGGGGGATCGGTCGCACATGTAACCGGGGTCTTTAATAAAGGGGTATATGATGCTCCTGGCTTGTGTGGATTGTGTTGGGACCCAGGGAGGGGGTGAGGCCCCCAGTGTAGAGGCGGGACCAGGGAATGCACCCTGGGTCCCCCAGGGGTGGGGCGGGCGGTGTGCGACCTCAAGCCACATCCTCCCTGCTGATATGCCTGGCCAGGGCGACACAGATGTGCTTGGCATAACGGTACTCCCTCGGGTTGTCAGCGTTCACGTAGAGGGGCACGGGGCAGGGAGGGGGCCGGGGCACGGGGTATTCCAGGGATGCCCCATCGGTCTCGCACACATTGTGCAGCACACAGCAGGCCCCTGTCACCAGGACGGAGGTCTCCACTGTGTAGTCCAGCCAGGCAGCGAGGCTCCTCCAGCACTGCTTGAGGGCCCTGAACGCAGGCTCCACCACAGTCCGGCTGGAGCACAGCCAGGAATTGTACAGTGCCTCTGCAGGGTTGCGGGTGACTGGGAACACCTTCATCAGCCACCGGGTTAGAGGGTAGGCTGGGTCCCCCAGGATGCAGAGGGGCATCGGTACCCCCTCGATCCACCTCATCCCCATGTCCACAAAGTCCCCTCAGAACATCTGGACATCATCACTGCACCCAGAGTGACCTGTGAAGATGTCAATGAATAGCCCCTGGTGGTCCATGACTGCCTGCAGCTGCAGGGAGTGGTAACCATGCCGGTTGACATACTCCACGGCATCCCCAGCAGAGGGGCGGAAGATCTCCACGTGGGTGCCATCCATGGTGCCCATGCAGTTGGGGAACCCCCCAGCTGTGAAGCCAGCCATCATGGCCCCCTGATCAACCAGCTGGATCACCCTGTCCAGGAGCACGCCCTCCACGGCCTCACAGACGTCCTGGAGGATGCTGGCAATGGTGCTCAGCCTGACCCTGAAGTGCTGGGCCACGGATCGGCAGGAGTCAAGCGTTGCAAGGGCCCAGACCACTATGGCCACCCGCTGGACCATGGGGATGGGGTCCGTCATGGAGGTGTGCTGTCACTCCAGCCAGGGCATGAGGAGCTCCGCGAGGCGCAGCAGGGTGAGTCTGTCCATCCTGAAGTGGGTCCTCCAGGTATCCTCATCCCATTTGGCCCGGGCCCACCACCCCTGTGCTCGCGCTGTGACCCACACCCTCTGGCCTATGGGCATTGCGAGCTGGCCGGCCTGGCGCATGGCCTCCCGGAACCAGCGGTGCAGCCGGGCTGCCTCCCGGATCTCCGCTGCCCTGCTCCGGTCCCGGCTCGTCACCTGAAGGTCTGCCCCGGACACCCTCCGTGCCCTGAGCCAGGCTAGCATGCACCTGCAGGCATGGTGAGCCCAGCGGATCCATGCAGCACTCCGGGCCCAGCCCACCCGCAGCCTGGCAGCCAGGTACACCTTCTCGGTCAGGAGGCGCAGCTGGTTGGTGTGTGCATGGTATCACTTGGCACTGAGGGACAGGTGCATGCAGCGAGTGCCCCGCATGTCCCGCTCCATGGTGTGGCATGCCCCGGGGGTGTGGGGAGTGCTCGCCAGCCTGTTTATGTCCAGGGCCACATGGTGACCTGCCCCCAGGGGTTCCCAGGGTGCTGGGGTCGCACCCTTGCGCTCAGCGGCATGCCCCAGCTGGGGCCTGGTGCACAGAGGGGCGCGCGGCTGTGCGTTCCTGGATCAGGTGTCTGCCCTCTGTCATCACCCCCTCCCCCCCTCCCTGTTAGCAACATCGTGTCCTTGCCAGCCTGATTACCAGGGCAGCTGCCCTGTCTTGGCGCTCTCTCCCTGCAGCTGGGCCAGGTCCGCATCCCACGCCTTGCTCTGTATGTATACAATGTTGCAGCCAGTGGCCGCCTCATGCATCCTTGGGGCTTCCCTGGGCCCCTCCTGGCCTCTGGAGGAAATGTGGGCCCCCCTGTCTGTGGTGTCATTCTCCCTGTGTTGCTATGGCTGGCTGTGCTTCCACTGGGCTCCCGCTTCCCGGCCCCCGTGGGAACCCCCCATAGCTGGACCTTCCGCGAGACCATGGCCCTGTGCAACCTGTGGCAGACCCCAGCCGTGCAGTTGCTCTTGAGCTGCCCAGACAGCCAGTCAGGTGCCTATGAGAGCCTGAGCTCCAGCCTTCATTACTTCGGCTATGAGGCGAGCGCCCAGGACTGCTGGCTGCATGCTGAGATGCTGGGGCTGCTCCCCTTTCCCAATGGGCACATCCCGGAGACGAGGTGCTCGCATGTAGCCTGGTCTGTGGCTGAGATGGTGTCTGCCCTGTCTGTGTGCAGCCTGGCTGCCCACATGGCCTGCCTTGTGGAGGGGGGCCCTGCCTTGGCCATGTCCTACTTTGGCTGTGTTCATGGGGCCCGTGGGTACCAGCACTCTTGTGGGGCATTGTATCACCGGCTGTTGGAGCTGGCTCAGCTTCTGTGGCCCCCTGCAGCTGACACCTGCGTGTCTGAGCCTACCGCGGCGGAGCTGTCAGCACTGTCTGGTGTGTGATCCCATTCTGATGTGCAGCTGGGCTTGTCCATGCAAGATCCCTTCGAGGCCTACTACCTGATCGCCCACCACATGTCCTTGTTGGGGTACCAGCGGGGCATGCTCTTTTGGTCCCACCTCATTCTCCAGGCGGGGCACCCGGTCCCTGGCCCCTTGGTGGCCCCCAGAAGCTGGCTGTAAGCTGCCCCGTGCCTCCTGGCCCCCGGTTGCCTGCTCCCATGTGGGCTCCCGCCCCCGGCCTGGGGCTGTGATCCGCTGCCTGCTCCCTCCATGCTGTCCCTGTCGTGCTGCCTGCCACCCGGGACCCTGTAGCCCCTGCCTGTGGCTACAGGCTCCCTTTAGGGGTCCCCCTGTTTGCCTCTGCATCCGGTGTCCCACTCCAAGGCTGCCTCTCCCGGTGCCCATGTCCAGCTCTCCGCAGGGCCCTCCCCCAGGCACCCCTGTGTCCTGGTGACTGTCCTCCTCCATTTGTGCTCCGTGCAGCCCCCCAGCCCCCCCATGGGTGCCTGTGTGACCTGGGGTGTCTGGGGCTCCCTGACTGCCCCTCTTGGCCTCCCCCCAAGGGGCTGTGTGACTTTGGACCTGTTGCCCTGTTCCGGCTCTCCTAGCTGCCCTCCCTCACCCCCCACCTGCGTGTGGGGTCAGCATATGCCTCCTGGACCATTCCTGGCCCCCTCCATGCTCTGTGCGCCCCCCCCCCTGTGCCTGTGCCCTGACCTGATGTGGCCCCCCATTCCGGGACTGCCTCTGTTGCTGTGGGGGTGCCCGTGCAGGCTGTTCTGCTGTGTGGGTTGTGTTTGCTCTGTCTCTTATACACATCTAGATGTGTATAAGAGACAGGTCCTGCCCTGCCCCTGTGCCATGTCCCCCCCCACTCCCTTGGCCCGCGCCCCCCTTTCCCCACACCCTACCCATTGTGCCTTGTGTGTTGTGTGTCTGGCTGTGTTTCTCCATCCCCCTCCCGTCCTTTCCCGTGTGTGTGTGTGTGTGTGTGAACTCTGCTGTGCACTTGTTGTCTGTGCACCTGTTGTGTGTGGTACCCGGGCTGCTCTTCTCCCTCCTCCCCCCTCCCTTCCCTTTTCCCTTGTGTGGGCGTTCCCTTTTGTCCCCTGTGGCTTCGTTTGCCCTCAGTCAGCCATGTCTGTCTCCCGCCCCCGCCCGGTGCCTTGTGGGTGTTTTGACCACGGCCGGGAATCGATGTCATGTCTGCTGCGCTGTCCTGGTCCGTGATCTGGCGGCCCGATTCCCTGCCATGGTTACGCTCTCGTCATGTCTGTTAGGGGCGTTTTTGGCCATGTAGGGTGATTGATCTGTTCGCCCCCGCTGGGGATTCACTGGGAGGAATCGGGATGGTGTAACATCTGTAATCACCCACTCCCAAACTACAGGACAATTTGATAAAGGGACTCAATTCTTTAAGCAATTAAAGTTGTCCCCTTGAAGACCATTATTCAGATAAATAGTAGCACATGCAGTGCCAGTCAGAGGCAGGCACCTGGCATGGCAGAGGGAGAGAGTCTGTAGGAGGGAGGATGTGGAGCAACCCAAAAGACTGACAGACACATTCAATGGCCAGTTACTACATACTTCTAGCTTTACGGGACCAATCAGTACTGGCTTCGAGGCGGGCATAGGGGGCGGCCCTGAGGCGGGCATAGAAGGGACATAACTGGGACTTTGGGGATAGTATCCCAGAAATCAGGAGACATAGTTTACACATCCAGGCTGACTAATTATCATCACAATCATATCCTGCAGCACTATGACAGAGAACATAAGAGAATCTCTATTGGCTGTTTCTTAAACAGATGCTTCTGCCTTCCCCGTAACAAGTGTGGGAGAGATTTTGGAATGGTCACAGCACAGAATGAGGTTATTTGACATTTCTGCTGGCCAATTGGCATCACAAACTGATCTTATACCACAGTGACACGTAAGAGAATCCCTGGCATAGGCTCCTTCACTGCATATGTTATGCAGGCATATAAAATTGGGACCCTTTATCACATCTTTATGATATTTGGCAGCGATGATCCTGAAAATGTGATATAGATTCCTGCCAATTTCCATGTACACTCATTGGACAATAAAGATGTTACAGTCAGACATACATTTATAAGTTAATTGCTTATACTACCAGGACCCTTTATCTAATCCTTCTGAAAGTTGGTAGAGTTAGTAAATATTGAAAGGGGTATAAACTTACCAGGTTTCATCTACATTAAATGTGAGGCAAAGATGTTACGCCTAAGAATGTATATGAAGATTTTTGCAAAATAAATTAATTCATCAGCTTCTAAAATTGGATTCCTTTATCCAATCTTTTTGGAATTTGGTTCACATAATGCCTTCCATTGGAGGTATAATTACTCCATGTTTCAGCCAAATATAGTGAAAAACAAAAACGTTACAGCCAAAAATGTGTTTTCCATTTAAACCAATGGAAAACGAAAGCAAAAATGAAAACGACAATTTGATATTTATGAAAACAAAAACGACAGATTTAAATAACGAAAATGAGAAAACAAAAACAACATGGGCTCCCTGGTGCACACCTCTGATAATCTTGTCTGCTTTGACTTTGCATTCAGTATTTATCCCTAGTGTACTATTAATTCAACAAGTGGCGCTTAGTAATGCTGGGCGTGTTCAGGCTAAATTTCTTTGAAGTCTGAAGGATAGCGATGTTGTGGAATAAAAGCTCTCTTCAATGTTCAGATCAGACACCCAAAAAGGCCACTTCTACTGATGGCTTGAAGGCTGACATCACTGTGACAGTGGCTGATAACGGCCACAACACTGACCCACTATGTCTTGTCTGGGCCAGGGACTCACCAGGACGTCTATTTCTGAGCTGCCAGATGTGAACCAGCGGCTGCCCTAACCCAGGTTGCTAGCTGACCTGGAACTGATCCCCCAGAAGATTCCAGGTGCGCAGCTCAGGCCAAGAACCTCCCAGGTGGGCCATGGTGGGCCAATGCATCTATTGTCAGCCCCAGCCCCACCAGGAATTGGGGGCTGCCGTGGCCATCCATCATGGCTGCCCATGATTGGCCACCATGGCTGTCCGTCATGGTGGGGGTGGGGTGTTAGGGCACGCCAGGGACGAGGCTTCCCAGCTGCATGTTCGTTCTGTTCCTCAAATGGGGGTGGGGTGGGGGAGGGCTCGCCAGCCAGTCAGCCTAGTCAGGCATACATTTGGTGTGTGCCCTGACTTGACCCTAAGGCTGATGTGTGGAGTCATGGTGATTCCTGATGGAAAACTACAGAGTGAAAAGGAAACCTCTCAGAAGGTATCTGGAGACACTTCCCAGTTCCTCAAACTTGTGTATTCTTACTAGGAGATGGAGTATTTACTGAAGATATATAAAGACAACCATTTTTTTCACAGTAGTTTTTAATTTTTCAGAAGGCAAGGGTTTAGGGCGCAAAACAAACAAACAAAAAAGCAATAGAAAGGTTCCCCAAGTAATATGGTTTTAAGAGTTTTGGATTCCTCTAATGTTTTGGAGTCTAGTTGACCCCAAAGCCCTTCAAAACCTTATGTAGTCTTTGGGGAGGAAACTTGTTTCTCTTCAAATTTAATGTGCTCTCAAATGAGGGGAAAATAGAACTTTTTGAATTTATTTCATCATCCCATGTGCTACTATTTTTTTGTGTAGCAAAAATAATCACTAAAAATGTATTGGGGTCAGTTAGACCCTATGACCAGGGCCCCGAGTCTTCTGCACTTCTGCGATTCGTGGAATTTTCGCAGAATCCTGCCCTAGGCAGGATTATCGCAGAAACTGGGGAAATCCCCGCGGAATTTCCCTTCCTTGGCGGTGAGTCAATCCAGGACCTGCTTTATTCAGGCCACAAGCCAATCAGGGGCTTGCGCGGCCTTTATAAAGCAGGTCACATCAGCACATGTCACTTATGGTCCGGAATTCACTTGAGACCGCTGCTGCCGCCGAGGGACCCGACTCCAGCCGCCGCTTCTCCGGCTGCTCCGGGATCGCCGCTGCTGCTGCCACCACTGAAGGACTCCAGCCCAACCTCCAGCTGCCGCTTCTCCAGTCGCTCGAGGGATCGACGCCGCTCCAGCATAAGGTAAGTAGGTGCTTGGGGGGGTGTTCTCCTGGGGGGGCCGCTGCACGCTCTGCATTTTACAGTTTGGGGGGGAGGGGGTCCCGCTGTGCGCTCTGCATTTTACAGTTTGTGTGTGTAATGTGTGTGTAACATGGCAAAAACACACTTTGCCATGTGTTTTTGTGGGTGGGTTTCCTGCTTTGCCATGTGGTTTTTCTGGGTGGGTTTCCTGCTTTGCCATGTGAGTCGCAGAATTTTGCCATATGGGTCGCAGAATTTTCCATTTTGGGTCGCAGAATTTTGGAAAATATTTTGCAGAAGAATCGGGGCCCTGCCTATGACAGGGTCACTTAAGTCCTTGCAGGACCAGACAAGGCCCATGGGGGTGCAGCCCTCAGAGCAACGGAGATTTAATAAGCTTCTGGCCCTTTAAGGGGCCCAAGGGTGGAGGCTCAATTGAGATCAACTGAGTGGCTGCAGCTGGGGAGGGTGGGGTAAATCAGTGGAGCCTCAGCTATATAGGGGTGAGCTGGGAAGCTCAAGGGGAAAGGACCACCAGGGAGAGGTGGCAAGCCCTATGGCCCCTGGAGGCTGGCTGGCAAGAGGCCAGGCTGAGGGTCTCCATTTAGAAAGGACGTAGGAGATGAAGAAGACTCTGTAAGGTAAAGGCCAGGTGTTTTATGTATGTGACTTGGGAAAGCTGGGGACAGGGGGTGTTAACAGAAGTGGTGCTGGCTCGGTGGTGGCCTGACCTGGCACTGGGAGGGACACGGTCCAGACCAGGTTGGGCTGCTGAATAAACGTGCTGGTGGCTGGACCACTGGGGAGGGCAGGGAGACGCACAAATGTACAGCCCGCCAGCCCCACCCCCATGCTGTGCCCGGCACCCCATCTCCCACCATTACAGGCAGCCATGGCAAACCCAATCTAGGCCAGGCCATGGCAAGCCACAACAGACATGATAGCTCGCCATGGCCCGCTTCGTCCCAATTACGCAGAACTTAGCCTGGGCTGTGACTCGGAGCCTTTCCGGGCCCACAGTCCAGGCTAGCCACCGACACAGCCCGGGGCAATCCTGGGCCAACATCTGGTGACACCTGTATACACTACAGTAGAGGTCCAGGCCAGATTGGGTCAAAGCCGGCCCCCGTGTGATTTTGTCACATCTGGTAACACCCAGGGACACTGTAAATAAAGCATACTAAGAAAACAAGTCCAGTGTGGAATGCTTGAGGGGTATTAATCCAGGAAGGACTTGCCCTAACAGGGCTGTGCCCTGTTACAGACCATTTAAACAGATCAACGGGCAAACCTGTGTGTCAATTTCTTAAAATGTGTGTGTGTGTGTGTGTGTGTGTGTGTGTATATAATATATAATTTAATATAGGAATGAATGTTTTAACAGTTTGAGCCTATATAAATAAGAATGTTTTAACAGTTCAATAAGATTGAAATTAAATTTATACAATAAAGATAACTTTCAGTGCATTCCCTGAGGGGGTTTTTTCTTGCTTGCTTGCTTTAAATTAATCTAGCTCAAGGTCACTTAGATTCCAGTGCAAAAGAAATGGATTTTTGGGGGAACAGACCGAGAGTTAAGTGACAAAGTGTCTTCCTAACAGTGATCAATGCTAAGATATTCCCAACTAAAACCAATAATACAATGATGGCTACAGCTTCTGAATAGGTACGAGTTGAACTGTTATTTCAGAGCACGAAATGGTTGTACAGATAATTAGAGCTCTCCACAATTCTGAAGACCGTGTGCAGTACATTTGCAAGGTTGTCATTCTTCATTTCACATGTCATCTGGCAAGACGTCTGTGGAAGAAGCGAACGATCTCTCGCAGTCTGCATTGTTAGCGGACACTGGGATAGACATCTCAAAGCACTTACTTGCCAGGTGTGTGATTCATGAAATTCACAGCATTCATGTTTCCTGTGACTATAGTGACCAAAATCTCAGCCTTTGGCTGCGAGGTCCAAAAAGGCAATGGGAGTTTTGCCATTTCCTTCAGCGGGTTCTGAATTGCAGCTCTTATTTATATTTGTTGCCATTTCTCTGATCCACTCTGGTGGGCATGTTTCCATGGCTGTGCCCTACAGGTCAGCTTTGTAAGATAGTGGATCAAAATTCATTAGTATCTTTAAGTGGTGAGCCGGGGTGTAGCTAGGCTGGAATGAGCCCGGGGGCAGAAGATGGACCCCCCAGTCTCTCCACACTCTCAGTGACAGGGGACAGAGCTCCACCAAGAAGCGTGAGCCCCCCCAAAACCTGTGGGGTGCATCTGTACCTCCTCATCCTATTACACCCTTTGGAATGAACTGTGGCCATATTCAGACCCTTTGAGATCAGACATGGTTTTATGTTTGACTATAATGGAAATTATGTTTCTCCTTCAGCATTTCGTCCCTCTTTTCACTTTCCTCTGATTATTTACAGTGTTAGTTTACACCCACCTCCTAGTACCTGTCTTCAGTGGAATAATGAAATCTATGTCTCAAAGTTCCAGGTAGCAGGCATTGTAAATCGTCAGGGCTAACAGCAAGGCCTTGGTGCTGTCTGGGTAAATAAAGGCAGTGGAACATTTGGTTGAAGCAGGCTTTTTGCTACTACACTTCGTTTGGTAGCATGACCTCTAGTAAATTATTCCAATATTCATTATTCCAATATAAATTTATTGTCAATTATCTGATGCTCACAGTACAAACCCAGTCAACTGCAAACTAACTGGGTGTGCATCTTCTGTTTGCTGAATTGGTTTTATCTGCCTGAAAGTGCCTAATTTCCATATGTGTCAATATTTTAAAGTACATTTTTTATTAAAAACACTTTAGAATTTAACTAGGCAAATTCCTTTGAATTATATTTTTCTAGGGATCAGTGACATTTAAAAAAATAAAACAGTATATTTTAGCTTGGCTTAACATTCCCTTGGGTCAAAAGCCTGGAGCTGTATAGTGACTGCTTCAGAGTGTCTTGCATAGTTTGGATGTGAAAGGGCATTGAAGTCAGTGGTCCAGTTCCCATAGACTTTAATGGAGGAGAAGTGAGCCCTAAACTCCACTGATCTCTAACCCAGGTCTGTAAACTGTTGTATTATTTAGCACTCTGACCACATCACCTCCAGGGGGAGCTGTCCACAGAACCCGATCTGTGGTATCTGGTGCTAGGACGTCTTTCTTCTTCTTTCAGCAGCTGCACCACTTGTCTGGCCAGATCAGATTGCTTGCCTATTGGCTGCCTGAAACTATATAAGGACAAATGGGAAGCATCTGAGCTACACAGCAGAACAATGGTGTGACTTTAGGCTAAATCATGGTGCGGGAAGGTAGATGTTGGATGCATCCCAGACACAGAGAAGCCCCATTCCTGACATACAGAAGCCCTTCCCCCTGGCCCAGAAGTCTCCAACAGCATTGAAATTTGAAGTCTAGATATTTGGAACTGTAGAAGGCATTTATTACTGTGCTGTGGAAGGGTTTATTAGTTCAGAGTTTGTTTGTTTGTTTGTTAAGTTTATATCCACTGTGACAGGGTACGGAATACTGTGACAGAGTTCCCGGGGTGAGTCCACACAGAAACAGACCCCATTGCATCACTTGTTCTGGGGAATCAGCTTATAAAACAGTCCCTCTTATGGGAAGTAGCTTAGCACAGTGTCCTTTTATTTACATAGTTCCATATCGATCTCCACCATAAATAGTCTCTGGCCAGGTACCCAGCCTTTGGCCCTTTACATAGGCTTTATAATAATCTCCACAGAGTACATAGTCTCTGTAGTTATCTCCACCAGATACAGTCTCTCTAGCTAGTACTGGGGAACAGTCCTCCGGCCCTATCTGTACTCGAGTTGGGAACTCCAATGCTTCTGGCCCTCTTTGGTTATTCCCCAGCACTCCATCTCTCAGCTGTTCTTGCTTCTCACCAGCACTCGCCAGCTTCAGAACCATAGACAGCGGTGCTGCTGAGGCTGCTTCTCTCAGGGAGCTGTTTCCTTCACCAGAGCCAAGCACAGACTGATCCTCTGTGTGGCTCTCCTCTTTTTATATGCCAGAGTGGGCGGGACTCGCCCTCCAATCTTTCAGCCCTTAAAGGGCCAGTACCCTCACACTCTGTCCTTGCTCTCCATTTGGGATTATCAAGTCCCACAGGACTGGCTCTGCCAAGCCTTTGCCCAACAGTGTAGTAGCTGCACTGGGAGTGCAGGCTGACACTCCCAGCTCTCTTTAAGAGGCAGCAGCAATCCCAGACTGCACTTTGTCACACCCATCCTTTCCCTAATGCTCAGCATGAATTACAATTTTTTGTTTATAAAATACATCAATATATAAAAGTACCCTTAAAGCCTCACCCCAATCCCCCCCACAAAAATCCCCACCCAACCCTTATTCTCACTTGCCAAACACTTGGCCAAAACCAAAATGGTCTTACACTGTATGCTCCCTGTTTATTCCATTTGCAGCTCGAACAGAGGGGCCTATCAATCAGACTCTGGGCCAAGGTCAAAGTGCAGCAGTAAAGTTGGCCCCTGACCTAGAACGCTGGAGATGATTGTTCAAGCTCCATCACAGGTGTAAACCAATTTACCCCAGGAGTCATGTTATTTACATAATCTGAGGACTTGGCTTGAAACACTGGGACCATGTATTCTGACTATTGTGGGGCTATAGTCTGAGCAGATTGAAGCTGGAGTGACAGAGGCACTAGCTAAAGTGTTGCAAAGCTTACTGCCCATTAGATGGAGCATTAACAAACATACAAAAGAAATCTCTAGTTGCGTAACAATTCCAGTAAGAAAAGTGAGGTTGTTTTATTTCTAAAGGCAGCACATTACTTGGATGGATTACAGTGTTTGACAGTCTCTGCATGTCATATTAGCACACAAATGTGATTTTGGGGCTGCCTAGACTCTTTTCCCAAACCATTCATTATTGGCTCAACAATATTTGCCTTCTTTATCCTTCTTTTAGGGCCTTTCACATTATCTTTCACCACTGAACAATCAAGCTATTGATGTGCATAAATTACAAAGCTCACCTTCATAGCAAGTCTGGGATTGTCTGGCGTCAGCAGAATTATCTTGCAAAGGTCTCTCCAAAATGACTGTGCAGGGTAAAGCACAGTAGGAGAATGCAGAGAGGAGGAATGGATGGAAGAGGTGGCCTTGCTTGTGATGGATGCTAAGGTTCTAATAAGTGCCTTGCCCATTCCCCTTGCCATAGGGGCCATGTATTAGAAGACAGAAATAGGGGCTTGATTTTACAAGGAGCTACAGTGACCTGAACCCGCAAAGCATGTGGAGAACTTTATGCAGCAAAATAAATGCACAAGTAGTACATTGGTACTTGGTCCTCCAGCCCTATCATTTCTAAGTAAAGTAGCAGGCTGGGAGGGAGAATTCCATGCTACTTTTATAATAACATTTTAAAACACATATTAACTATGAACAAAATAAACATTTGTATTCTAACAAGGCACAGAAAGATACCTCAGGCCCGAAGAAGCCGGAGTTCTCTTTCTATGCCTTGTTATAATGCAAATGTTTATTTTGTTCGTAGTTAGTATGTGTTTTAAAATGTTATTATAAAAGTTATATTTATAACGTGGCTGTTCCGCCTGGCTTTTGATGGGGAGGATGGGGAGGGTGGGGGGAATGGGTTAGGGTGGGGGGTAGTTAGGGATGTTTTAATTCCTCCTTGGTTTGAGAATTTTAAGTGTCTTTATTGTTGACTGTAAGCTACCCAGAGCTACCTGTGGCAGGATGGGTGGGGTAAAAATTTCTAAAATAAATAAATAAATTAATTAAAAAATTTCTTTATTGCAAAATAGGGCGGAATGTGAAGAGAACAATGGCTCTATCTTAAGCAGGGGAGAGCGTGATGGCTTGAGTAAATGACTAAGGATGTTATGACTCCTGCAGTACCAGCTTTGGGTGTTAACAAAAGAGATGATAGCCCCCCGAATCCGGGTTCAATCGTTGCAGCCCCCACTCGCTTGTTTAGCATGTAGAGCCTAATCAAAGGACAGCCTCCTGCATCTTTTTCTTGTGCTTTCAGGCAACCCCCACTCAGCCCCCACTCCCTGGTTTAACGTGGTAAGTTTAATACATGGGCAGGTATTCTTCCCCGACACACTCTGCCTATCAACCCCCAATTCCTTCTCAGTATCCTGCCCCCTATGATGACTCACAGCCATGCTATCCCCACCCACCCACGGAGGTTCATACCTGGGTTTATACCTGCCAGGACTTGGCGGCTGGAAATAACCTTTGCGGCGCACAGAATGACTGAGAAAACTGTATGCCGTATTGAGCGCCTATACCGGCCGACCGCAACTGCTGTTCCAGAACCTGGGGAGTGAGGCAGTTCTGCAGGTAGGTGGGATCCAGGCCATGTAGGGCTTTAAAGGTCAAAGGTCAACACCAACACCTTGAATCGGGCCCGGTAGGCAACAGGCAGCCAGTACAGAGAACAAAGCACCGGTGTTATGTGCTCTAGGTGGCCCATACCCATCAGGAGATGGGCTGCCGCATTCTGCACCAGTTGCAGCCTCCAGACCATCCCCTTGGGTAGCCCCACGTAGAGTGCATTACAGTAATCAAGCCTCAAGGTGATGAAGGCATGGATGATGGTGGCAAGGTCGCAGTCTTAGACATAAGGCCATCCCTTCTCCCTCGCTGCCCCGCATGCCTGGAACTCCCTCCCTGCCGACGTCCGCCTCGCCTCCTCCCTCCGCTCCTTCAAATCCCTCCTCAAGACCCAACTTTTCCATGCTGCCTTTCCCAATGCCCTCTAGTCTTTCCCCTTGCTCTTACTGTCAGCCCTCCCCTGCCGACTGCTGCTACCGACCACCTTGTAACCAAGCCAAGTACACGCACCTGAGCCTTCGCATCTGCCTGAATGTTTCTTTGACTTCTCCCATGTCTCTCCCGCTGTCCCCTCTCCTTGTCTCCCCCTCCTTGTCTTTTAGATTGTAAGCCACAGGTAGGGACCGCTGCTGATTATATGTTCTGTACAGCGCCAGGTTGTTACTGGCGCTTTATAAATGTTTAATAATAATAATAATAATAATAACTGTGGCAGCAGATGTAATTTGGCAAATGCACTCCTCACCACAACTGTCACCTGGGCAATCAGACAGACTGGTGAATCGAGGAGCACCCCCAGACTACGAATTTGAGGAACCAAGATGGGGCGCACCCTATCAACAATGGGGGGCCTCCGCTCCCTCGGCCCTCCCAACCAGCATCACCTCCATCTTGTCAGGATTCAACTTCAGGTGGCTCGCCCTCATTCAGTCCCCCACCGCTGTCAGACATCGGGTAAGCAACGAGACTGCAGGGCCTGAGTCCACTGAAAACGAGAGTTCATGGAAGCCGGAACTGTAGCCATGGAGATGCATGCTGAGAATTCTGTCATGTTTCCCCAGGCCTTCCTTTCTGCTACTGAGCAGAACCGGCAAGCGATCCAACAGATCCAAGTCTTCTGCTGTTGTTGGTGGTGTGATTTCAAGGCACAGAAAGGCTCTCATTCAGTCTCTGGCTGGAATGGTTGGCCACACCACACTGTGGAGGTGGCTCCTGCTTCAGCACCATGCACTTGCCTATATCCAATGACAACGGACCATGCTGGAGAGGATTGGAGCTGTGCAAGGGCAGCTGATGCACGCAGAGAGGTACCTGTTGGGAGATGCAGCTTCAATCACCAATGTCCTGCACATGGCTGTACCCACTGAGTGGCTGGTCTGGGTGAAGGAGAAAAGCACAAACTGGTGGGAGAATGTGCTGCCCTGATGGAGAGATGCTGAGTGGGTCACAAACACCAGGATGTCTCGTCACCTTGTCCTGCAGAGAGATAACCAAGATCCTCAGGCTGTGACTGGAGAAACAGAGCACGGTGATGTGGTTGCCCATCCCCATGGAGAGGCACGTTGCCATCGCCATATGAAAACTTGTCACTGTAGACTCCTGCCACTCTGTCACCAAGCAATTTGTCATTGGAACCTCCATGGTAGGCACCATACACCATGCTAGTGGAGGTTTGCACGGTGATTGTGGAAATGCTGCTGGACCGGGTGGTGCAGTTGGCTGACACCGTCGACCTGATGGAGAGCTTTCAGTGAGAGGGCCTCCTGAACTATATAGGGGCATTCAGTGGGAGTCATATCACCGCCCATCCCATAGCAAGGATGACTACCTGAACCGGAAGGGGGTTTTCTCTGTGGTTCTCCAGGCCATAGTGGACCACCGTGCCAGGAGCTGTTTCCTGGTGGAAGTGCAGTGAGGACAGGGCTGAGATGCTTTCCCTAGGGGGTGGAATGTGGGGGAAACTTTCCACATAGGGAGGTATGAACAGCCGATGGGGGTTGCCGCGGGAATGGGCAGTGGGGGAGCCATATCCACCCGTTTCTGGCCCCTGGCGAAGGCACAGCCATACAAGCAGGATGCAACAATGGCTCCATCCACACAGAAGAACGGGTCAAGGAGCTCATAATAGGGTGATGTTTGCCTCCTGTGGCTGGAGGCAAAGTTGTTGTTCTGGATCTCCTTGTATCTGTACCTTAAGTCCTTGGTCTGCTGCCAGCACAGGTTTATGTCCTGGGGGTAGCCCTGTGGCACCATTTGGACTGAGACGTCTTGAACACCTGGTCTCCTCAAGAACTGAAGATCCTGTGTGTGGCCACGCCCTTTATAGACTGTAAGTATCTGGGTGTTGAGGTCAGAAGTCAGTTGACTGCTGGCTTTTCAGTGGGAAGGTTGCAGCGAGAGAAAAGGCTGCTGACCACACCCGTCCTTCTGTCTGTCCCAACCCCTGCCACGTCTCCCAGCTTCCTGGTTGACTGGCTGACAGTCATCATAGAGATCCGGTATCCGGTAACCGGTATTTCCTCCCAAGTCCCACCCCTACTGATAGCACCAGGTGGGTGGAACCTCTGACCCCCAGTTGTTTCCTGTGTCTGCCTTGCCTCTGAACTCCTTGCTTTTGTTCCCCTGCCCTGCCCTGCTCCTGATTCTGTGCCTTGCACCTTGCTCTTCATCTTGGACCTGATCTGACCCCATATTACCTCCTGTATCCCCTTCTCTGACACTGCCCCTGCCCCTTAATCTCCACCCTCCACCTGCAAGCTTGCTCAGTGCGTGCTGCTCACCCTGTGCCCCTGACAGCTCTGTGCTGCACCAGGCCAAGAGCCCCTCTGCCACTTAATAAATGTTGTGCACTGTTTAGGATATGCTTATGGTGCTTATTGACCAAGGCCAGACCCTGGACTTGGTCAACCCTACCACAAATTAAGAGGAATATGTGTATGTGTAAAGGTAAATCCGTGCTTAAGTGCCTTGCAGATTCATGGCTACAGTGCCCAGCATGGAGGTTCATAATTGGCTGGCAAGGATAGGCTTTAAGTCAGGATTTCCAAAACATGGGGTTAGAACCCCAAGTGGGGTCACTGCATTGCTAAATGGGTTCCTTCCTACCCTGATGAGCTATTCACATTTCCAAAGCTGGGGCCACAAGGATTGTCTCTCATTTGGGTTACAGCCTGAAAATGCTTGAAGCCTGCAGTCCCAAATGGCATTTATTTGGGGCTGCAGGCTGTGCCCATTTTGCGCTGTGCCCATTTTGCGCACACAGGTTCACGCAGGATTTTCCAGGTGGGCTCACACGTAGTTACAAGATTGTTGCAAATCCCAGGTTTGTTTGTTTTTTCCAGGAAGTGCTGTCCAGTTTGCGGAGTCCCTGTAGCTTGAACACAGTTTAGCAAATACAAAATGATTTGCCATCCTCACATCCTGAGCTGGATTATAGATAAAGCAGATTCAAACTGTCCCCAGTAAAATTTCCTTTCCTAGAACTGAAGGAGAATGCAGTTGTTGTTTTGGTCCCAAATATGCTGACATAATACATCTCGAGTTCAGTAAGGCTTTTGACATTGTCCCATATCATATTCTTGTAAGAAAGCTGGAGATATGTGGGCAGGAAGGAATTACTATTAGGTGAGTTCATAATTAGCTGCACTGAAAGAGTAATAATAAATGGATTATCACTGAAGTGGTTGGAAGTACAGTATCAAGTGGAGTTCTGTAGGGGCCTGACCTGACTCTAGTCCTCTTCAACTTTTTCATTAACGGATTTCAGGAGGGATTGGAGAGTATACTCCTTAAATTTGCAGGTGACACATAAGTGAGAGGAGTTGCAAACACTTTGGAGAATAGGATTAGAATACAAAACTATCTAGATGAACTGGAAGAAACAAAATGAGATGTAACAAAAACAAATTCAAAAGATTACATGCAGGAACAAAAAAAAACCCCAGATACACAAATATAAAATTGGGGACAACTGGCTAGGCAGTGGAACTGCAGAGAAGGGTCTAGCAGGTATGGTGGACTGTATACTGAACATGGTCAACAATGTAGTGGTGATGCAAAGAAAGGCATAGCCATTAATGGACCTATCCTCCAAGGACGTACCCAATTCCTTTTTAAAACTAGCTACCATACCAGCCTTGATCACTTCCTCTGGCAGTAAATTCCACACGTTAATTGTGTGCTGACAGAAAAAAAACTTTCTCTTATTTACTTTAAATCTGCTGCCACTTAATTTCATGGAGTGTCCCCTTGTTCTAGTGCTGTTACAGAGGGTAAATAACCGCTCCCTGTTTACACGTTTCACACCACTCAAGATTTTATAAACGTCTATCATATCCCCGCTCAGCTGTTTCTTCTCCAAGCGGAAAAGTCCTAACCTATCAAGCCTCTCTTGAATATGGGAGCCATTCCATCCCCTTGATCATTTTAGTTGCCCTTCTCTGTACCTTTTCTAATTCTAGACTACTATGTCTTTTTTGCGATAGGGTAACCAGAAATGCACATAATACTCCAGGTGCACACAATACCATAGATCTATATAGAGGCATTATGGTATTTTCAGTTTTATTCTCTATTCCTTTCTAAATGATTCCTAACATTCTGTTTGCTTTTTTGACCGCTGCCACACACTGGGGCCAATCCCATGCCCTGTGTGCACTGCACGCAACGTGTGCATGCATGTGCATTGTGAGTGCATTGTGCTGCGTGGATCGCACGTAGAGGGGATTGGGATTGTGGCCAGTGAGCTAAGGATTTCAATGTATTGTCCACAATGACTCCAAGATCCTTTTCCTGAATGGTAACTCCTAATTTAGAACCCAGCATTGTATACGTATAGTTACCCAATTGGCATGGCACGAAAAGCTTTTGGATAATGAAAGAGGAAGTGACAGGTGATGGATGGCTATTAAGGCTCTGCTTGGTAACGTAGGCTTCTCAGAAATATATCTTCGAAACAAGCCAAGTAAAGTGGTGATAAAGATGCTCAAGTCAAGAATATACGACATTGATAGACAGAACCTGAGAGCAGCTGTGGATAACTCAACGATCTGCCCTTACTATAAATATTTGATTCCCCAGGGCGGAGGTGCCTCCTATTTAACTCAATTGTCTGACCCTAAGCTTAGAATTGCATTTACTCACCTCTGTTTCCATTCTATGCGAACGGCAGTACTGGAGGGGAGATACAAATCTATCCTCTACAGTACGTGCATATGCGTGTGCGGAATTGAAGTTGAGGACTTGCCCCATTATCTGTTTAAATGCCCTTTACATGCGACTTACCGTCATCAACTCCAGGTTATTACTGGCTGTGATGCTTCTCGCTCCACTCTTCAGCAACTGGTTTTCTTGCTCAATTACTCTGATTCAAGGAGGACAACGGCAGTGGCAGTTTTTGCCACGAGAGCAGCTCAAACCTGCTGCCAACTGGCCCTAAACACTGAAGTCCACTAGAGATGTTTCATGTTAAAGAATAATTGAATGGGATTGTATTATTATTAGGAGGTATTTAGGTATTTAGGATTTTGATTTAATATCGGTAGCTTATTTTTGTAAACCTAGGGCCCTTAGGAGGCTGGGAACGATTAAGTCTTCTGCCTTTTGTCAAACTTAGGATATTGTAATCATTGCTCGGCTGGTCTTCCCAGTACTTTACCCTCTACTGAACGTTTTATTAAAATTTATGTTCTTAATTGATTAACTAACTGCCTATTATGCAACTGTTCAAATGTCTGTGTATATTCATATGCTTTATTCTTATTATGTTAAAAGTTTTATTTTCGTCTTTCCTATTTGTTTAAAAGAAATTAATTTATGTTCCGGGGGGATAAAGGGCGAATACGGCAAGGTATGTGACCTGGCTTAGTTTAGGTGATTTTATTATTTGCGTTACTTGAAGATCGCTGACCTTTTCCTATGTTTCTTTCGTCAAAATTTTGTTATGTTGTTTGTTTTCAGTGATGGCCATGTGGCTAATTGTAATAAACTTATATACTAGGTCCTACATATAGTTTGGATTATTTTTCCCTATGTGCACCAATTGCACATGTCCACATTAAATTTAATCTGTCATTTGGATGCCCAGTAACCCAGTCTCGCAAGTTCCTCCTGCAATTCTTCACAGTTCACTTTGGTTTTAACTACCTTGAATAATTTTGAGTCATCTGCAAATTTGATCACCTCACTCTTTACTCCCTTCTCCAGTTCATTAATGAATATATTAAACAACACTAGTCCCAGTACTTATCCCTGGGACACTCCACTAGCTAGCTCTCTCCACTGTGAAAACTGACCATTTAGTTGCTTCCTATCTTTTAACCAGTTGCCATTCTACGATACGACATTGCCTCTTATTCCATGACTCTTTAATTTCCTCAAGTCTCTCACAAGGGAGGGACCTTATCAAATGCCTTCTGAAAGTCCAGAAATACTATATCAACTGGCTCACTTATCCACATGCTTATTTACATCCTCAAAATTCCAATAGATTAGTGAGGCATGATTTCCCTTTCCCATCCCTTTATGAGGATGTTGACTCTTCCCCATAAAACCATGTTTATCAATATGATCAGTAATTCTGTTAACAACTGTTTCCACCAGTTTGCCCCATACCAACATCAGGCTCACCAGTCTGTAGTTTCCAGGATCACCTCTGGAGCCCTTTTTAAATATTGGCATTACATTTGCTACCCTCCAGTCCTCTGGTATAATGGCAGATTTAGTGATAGGTTATAAATTACCAATACTAGGTCTGTAACTTCATGTGCCCCACTCCTTTCTAGTGACTGTGCCCCTGTCTGAGTTCTATGATGTTATGACACTGGGGCCGCTTTTAAACGAGACAAATTTGCGCATGATTGGTGAAAAATGCGAATGTTTTAATGCTCGTTTAAACACCTAAAACGTTTTAAATGCGCATTTGCCATGATTGTGTAAAAGCCAAAATCGTTTTGAATGTGTTTTTTAAATAATGCACATTTTTTTAAACCGGTTTCGGCATCCCCCGATCATCAAAGGGGCTCAAAACCGGTTTTTAAAAATGCACATTATTTAAAAACCACATTCAAAACGGTTTTGGCTTTTACACGATCATGGAAAATGAGCATTTAAAATGGTTTAGGCGTTTAAACTAGCATTAAAACACGCGCATTTTTCACCAATCATGCGCAAATATGTCTCATCTAAAAGCGGCCTTGGGGAGCTTTAGTCCGCTTTTAGACGAGACATATTTGCGCATGATTGTTTAAAAATGCGCTTGTTTTAATGCTCGTTTAAACACCTAAACCGTTTTAAATGTTTATATGCCATGAACGTGTAAAAGCCCAAACCGTTTTGAATGTGTTTTTTAAATAATGCGCATATTTTAAAAACGATTTTGGCATCCCCCCAATCATCAAAGTTGCTCAAAACCGGTTTTTAAAAATGTGCTTTATTTAAAAACTACATTCAAAACAGTTTGGGCTTGTACACGTTCACGGCAAATACACATTTAAAACGGTTTAGGTGTTTAAATGAGCATCAAAACAAGCACATTTTTTAACAATCATGCGCAAATGTGTCTCGTCTAAAAGTGGCCTCCGACAAGACACTTTTAATGTGGTTTTGTAAATGCGCATTTAAACAATGCGCATTTTTTTAAAACCGGTTTTGGCATCCCCCGATCATCAAAGTGGCTCAAAACTGGTTTGGAATCAGACAAAACCACATTCAAAACAGTTTTGGCTTTTACACGATCATGGCAAATTGCATTTAAAATGGTTTAGGTGTTTAAACAAGCATTTAAACAAGCATTAAAACACGCGCATTTTTCACCAATCATGCGCAAAATTTGTCTCGTCTAAAAGCGGCCTTGGAAAATGGGCATGGTCACTTCAGAGGGGACAAAGGGATTCCCCCCCCCTTTCTGATGTGAGCAGTTGACCACGCTCCTTTTTTGAGTGCCATGACATCATGACACTTGGAAGGGGTGGGGCCAGACAAGAGCCAGGGCGGGTGTAATTGGCACCCCTTTGCACCCTCATCCCAGCACCCACAGGTTAGACTAGATGTCCCTTGAGATCCCTTCCATCCTTAAAATTCTATGATTCTGTGAAGCATAAGACACAGAGACAAAGTAATTCAAATCACCTTTTATTGGACCAACGTCTGAGTTTTTCTGTGCCCAAGGAAGGGCCCCATGTAGCCCCAAAGCATACAAATTCTTACCAACAAAATTTGGGTCAAATAAACAATATCCTCTGAACTGATTTGTCTCCATCTCTTTTCTTCAGTGGAATTATCCCCAGTTGATATTTTGCCCTTTGGGATACAAAGATGAGCTAATTGGGGACCATCCATGCTCAGAGGGCAAAGGAAGGAAAAACCGTTTGCCAGTCTGACCTGAGCAGAGGTCCTCAGGCGAGTCTATTCTTAGAGCTCAGCAGTCTACTGCTGCATAACAGCGTTGAGCTGGAAGGACATTTGGGGTATCAGCATACCAGGCTGACCTCACCATTCCCACTTAGGGCTATAAATGGAGACCACTCTTGTCCTCTCTGGCTCAGGTTTCCTTTCTGCCCTGCATTGTCCTCTATGCTGCTTGCTTTTGGAGAAGGCAACCTCTCTTCCCTTCAGTTCCACCAAAGCATCTGGCAGGTCTCCAGCGCAAGAGGCTGGAGTGTATCGCTCCGACTGTGCAAAGGCACCAAGCAAGGCCTCCTGATAAATGAAGACAAAACCCAAGCACCGGTCTGATAGACTCAGGAGACAGGTGGTAAAGATAGCCTGCAAGGAAAATGCTAGTCCTCGCTTTAAAACGTATTGATCAATTCCTAAAGCATATAATTAAAGACAAGATCTGCCTGCTCACCTTTTGTTAACGGGAGGCAATACCCACATCTCAGCTGAGTACCTGCAGCCACTCAAACAGCACTGATGAATTCTATTGTTCTCACTTTCTGCTCCATTAGGCATTAAACTGCTCTAATGAAGTAGCTATGACAGTGATAAATCTAGCCAGGAGCTGCTCATTTTGGGGGAGCGGGGAGGTGAGAGTTGATTGGGTCAGAAGGCCAAAGAAGAGATCTGAATCTCAAATTGCAGGTCTGCTACAGCACATTCGTCTGGAATTGATGGAATTCCTTAGGCTTCTGCTGCTTCCTCTTGCTGGATCAATAAATATAATAATAAAAATATAATACTTTTACATTTATTTGTATAGCACCAGCAATGTGCCTGGCACTAAACAATCATTAATGAGAGACTGCCCTGAGGGGTTTACAATCTAGAATGGACAAGGAAGGAGAGCTAAAAGGGAGGGGAACATAGGGGGAGCCAAAGATACATTCATAAAGTAGGGAAATCACAAGTGCACTTCCTTAACTTAGTTACGGGGGAGAAGGGGACCCTGAATGCCAGGACAGTAGGAGAATGAATGAGCAGTCTGTGAGGGAGGCTCTTCTCATCTATTATGTTTGAGGAATGCATCTCATGGTCCTAGTCAATATGTGGGAGTGCTCTTTGAGGGTGTCATATCTGGGCTTGTCCATCCCTCTCATTAGTTTCTTACACACCCATTAGGCTGGGACACAACATCTTTCCACTAATTTTATAAGCCAGCTGATAGAAAGGGGTTTGGACAGACAGAGAGGGTGGCAGCATGGCTGCCCCAAAGCAGAACTAATGAACCACATCAGAAGGATCCCTTTAAAGCACTAACTGCTGGAAGTTCTTTATATGCAGTTTATATGCATGGTGGATTCTCCGTTGTAAACATATAGTTTCTTTTCCTACAGCAGCCTTGAATCTGCAGCCTTCCCATTTCCTTTCCAAGGCACTACCAGTGCAACTGTTAAGTCCTTCTACTTCTGTTGACTTTGGCCATGAAGACAGGCATTGCATGTTGGTCACATAAAGAGCTTCCTTCCAGTTGCTGGTGGGGCTCAGCTTCTCTGCTTTGGGGAAGCTGTGTCCAGAGTCCAAGGTTCTATGCCACCCTCTCTGCCTGCCCGCCCAAGGCCCTTCCTATCAGCTGGCATAAGATTAGTGGGCATATTTACCCACACACACGTGCTCTCTCTCTCAAGCAGGTATGTGAGTAGTTGTTTCCCATTGTGAACTGAATAGAGTTTTCAGTACTCTCGTAGGGCTACCCAAAAATGCTGGTATTACTCTTGTAGGGCTACCCAAAAGTGTAGGTATTACTCTCGTAGGGCTACCCAAAAATGTAGGTATTACTCATGGGTAGGACATTCATGATATAGTAATTCATGGATAGTAAATTCATGGTAAACTCATGGGTAGTAAAGTTGCCCTTGGCAGCTGTAAAGATAGCCCCTTGGTATTCTTTGGTCAAAAACAGTTTTTCACTTGAATTACATCTTAAGCAATTATTGGATTTTCAACTCCATAGAATGCTGACTTTGGTTCGTTTTCAGTTATTTGAGTCAGATGCTTCATTCACTTTAGCTTTACACTTAGGCATTGTTAAATTATAATTATTATTTGAATGTGAAAGTAGTTACTTTATTTTGGACCAATCCCATTGACATTCAAATAGTGCTGCCAAAGTGAATGAAGTACCGGATTACTGAAATACTGAAGTAACTGAGGTTTGGGGGATGGGACTTCGGACTGTAAGGGGCTGGAAGTGAACAACAGGGAGGGACTGGACCAGTCCATTATGACCGAGGGTCATAATCAAGTGGCCAAGAGTGGTCACTGTCAGAGACAGGATACTGGGCTTGATGAACCATTGGTCTGACCCAGTAAGGCACTTCTTGTGTTCTTAACTGAAATATCAAATTCCAAAGTGAAGAAAATGAAGACATGACTATGTGAATTTCACAGTGGTCAATTCCAATATTCATTTGTGGGAACAAATAAGTAACTTATCTTCACAAAGATGGCATGTCACAACCATTTCAGTCGTAGTATAGGACACAAAATGAAGTTTGTAGAGGAAAATAATATCCAAAGAAGCTTGAAACAACATAGGCTTATTATTTTAATGTTATTTTTACATCAAAAGACCCCAGGGATATGGCTAATTACTGAATATGATGTGCAGAAAATCAGGTTTGCAAGAACTAATGTGGTTAGCAGGCTCTGTCTGCTCAAGCAAATGTAGGCAGGGTGGTATTTCCCCCAACCTTTGTTCCATGATTCATTGTTTTGGAATTTGATAGGTATTAATGTTACAAACGAGATACTTACACGGAGGGCAAAGCTAGGCCATCCATTTGAAACCATGGCTTCAAATGCGTTCCGATTTCCATCTGATGAGCGTCCTGCCAGTTCTTCTCCTGTAACTTCTTTAGTCAAGACAGCAAAGTGTTTGGCTGTTAAAAAATACATGCCTACATGAAAAGCACATTAACTCACTGTGTGGTTTTGTGACAGGAAGAAAGTATCCTCATTCTATGAACGTTTGGCCAAACTGAGGGCTCGTTCATGTGAGATGCTGATGGTGGAGTTAGTCATGACTAAAACGAGAGAGTGGGGGTGGAAGGCGTGTCCTGCCGATAACCCTGTTCACAAGGGGCCTAGTTCTTACTCCTAGCACTGTGTGAATGTGACCCTGCTATAACTCCCCCTCAAAAAAATGATTTCAAGAATAGCAGGCGGGTTCAGTCTGACATTTGACAGCAGAACTTCCTCCACCAGTAGTTGCAGGACAAAAGAAAGCTATGATTTCTTTATACTTGAAACATGATATTTATATATATAGCATGAAGCATTCTGAATAATACTAATAACTGAACAAGACAAAATCATTTAACTGAACAGACACCAGTTTCTTCCAAAACAATTGAAGAAGAAAATCAATGTACGTAGAAAACACACACACAAGCATTTATGAAACACACGGTGAGACACTGGTCTACTCTTCATAAAATCTCACTTGCCCCAGACAGAACAACCAGGCTCACAGTTCCACTTCTTGTGCAAGTGTCCAAGCTGGACAAAACGTTTCCAAGCTGCAGGCTGTAGCTGGAGAAAGGGGGCACTCCTCCTGGTAAGGTTGAAATCCGCTCCTGTAAATATTCAGATCTGGCCTGTCAATAACAGTCCTTGAACAGGACCTCCTCCACCCTTCTAAGATGGCTATACTCTTCCAGTTCAGGCTGAACTCTTGAAGGTGCTGAGAACAGCCAGCCCCATCCCAAGAGTGCTGCACTGAGCATGCTCAGACCATATAGGAGAGAGAGGAGGATGAGATGGTTACCCTAGTACTGCCCTCTACTGCTTATAATTATAGTCCTAGTACTAGTAGTAATGCCTAGTAGTACTGCCTAGTACCCTAGTACTGTCCTCTACTGCTTATAATTATAGTCCTTCAATTCCGCTGTCCAACAAAGCAGTAATAGCATGGGTTACATGAACACATGCACTCCCCTCTGACATTACTCCTCTGTGGGAGTGGACAAAGCTATCCCATCATTCACCACTTTCGGGAGGAGAGGAAGGTGAAACAGCAGGGGGAACCAGGAAGTGTGGATAGCTGATGCATTCTAGGAGTGGAAGCTGCAGGATTAGAGGAGTGAGAGAAGCCCTTAGCTTTCACAAGAGACAAAAGCAACTTACCATATGGTGGTGGTGATAATTTCTTGCACAAGAGGGTGGTTTTTACCACATTCTGTAGCCCCCAGCATCTTCTAGCGTCTTGTGTGAACACTTTACAGCAGAAGTCAGGCACCTCTGGCTTGCAGGTGTTTATTATAATTCCTGGATCTGGCCCATGGATTCGGTCCCTACCCTCAAGTGCTGAGAGTGAGTTCAGGGGAAGGAGTAGAGGTGAGGGCAGGCACTTTGGAACGGGCGGGGAATGGATGAATCCAGGTCATCGATCCATGATCTGGAGTAGGGCTGTGCATGGGGCCAAGTATTTCTATCTGCATTTGTGGTTTTAGTATTTGCATTTCTTTGTATCTTTGCTTGTGTTCATTTCCCCCACTGTTGGCAATGTGAAACACACAATGAACACAAGTCCCTGCTTGTGGGTTATTTTGGCACAGACGGGTAGTGGAGCCCTGTCCGTTTGACAGGCCTATAAGGAAAAGAGAATGAAGTCTGCTACCAACTTTAAAAGGGGAGCACTGGTTTGGGGGAGGATGGAGAATAAGGCTAGCTTGATGGGGAGGTTGTTAGCCTCTTGGGGAGGATGGAACAGGGCATGGGTGGATCGCTGGCTTGAGGGAGAGTGAGGCATGAGGCTGGTTTGGGAGAGGGGAGAATGGAACATGGGACTGGCTCAAGTGGGGGGTTACTGGCTTAGGAATGGGGACATGGAGCTGGGTCAGGGAGGGGGTACCTGGTTTGGAGAGGAAGAATGGAGCATGGTTCTGGCTTGGGGGGATGGTTTCTGGCCATGGGGGGAAGTTATTGGCTTGTGGAAAGTGGGATCCCTAGGTAGGAATGGAGCATGGGGCTGGCTTAGGGGGATCAGTGGTTTGTGGGAGGGGTCGCTGGCTTGGGGAGGGGATGAATGAAGCTGACAAGGACTCACCATTTCTCCCTGGCTGGGCTTGGTTTAGCTGGGGCTGGCCTGGCTGGAGTGCTTGGGACTGCAGATCTGAGACATCGGCAGCCCCTGAAGGCGGGGAGGGATCACTGTAGGCTCCCCAAGCAGGTGCCTAACGAGAGAAAGAAGCAGCCGTTCTGTTCCTACGGCCACCCTCATCAGTCTGAGATCCAGGCCTTTATAAGCTGTGCACATGTTCAGATGCCACTTGCAAACTGAGCATGCTCGGAGATTTAGCCTCCTGCAGTACCCTTAGCATCCAATGAGTGTGCTTGGGTCTCTAAAGCAGCATTACTGCCACTGAGCATGCTCAGGGACTTAGATTCCAGATCACTGAGGAGTCGCAGAGCCCATCACCATAGGACCCTATTACACTCCCCTCTATTTAAAAGATGAGTCCTGGGGACAAAGGATGTGGACAAAAGAAAGAAAGGGAATGGGGGAGGGGACTGGTCCCACCCACTCACCAGACCTGGGACCCTAAAAGTACCCCTCCCACAATCCACAAAGAAGGCCAACAGACAGGCAACTACCAGGGTTAAGAAAAGAAAAGAAAACAAAAGCTGTGGCCTATATGCACAGTGTCCACCACCCAGGCCATTCCCCTCCCCCCCTTTTATTTTTGAGACTTACACCATTCACGGGAGACTACTGATTTAGGAGCTTTCTTGGGACTGCATTCTGCATCCACCCTAAGAGGGAGGCCCAGGATCCAACCACAAGAGACACAGCAATATTCTTTGGTTCTCAAGCTGACAGACATTTGAGTCACATCAATATCACACCAGTCACACCCATAGACCTGAGTAGCGGGTGGTATTTCATTCCCCATCCATGTCATCTAACTTCAGGGCAGTTATTGAAAAAGCCTCCCAGAATGTCCACCGTTGCCTGAGGAGAGGGTCTGGTTGGTGTACCTGAAACTACCGTCTCGGCCATCAGGATTGTATCACCCACACCCTACAAGGGATGTTCCCTCTGATAGTCTTGCGTATTACCCGTCGGCAATTTGCACTGGACTTCTACCTCTTGCATTGGTAGTTGAATCTGCATTGCTTTCACATTCTGTCACGTCATCTTTGCAGTTTGGCTTATCGGCTCCTTTGTATCTCATGATGTAAATAATGTTTGGGTATACTCCTCCACTCCTTGTTCCTGGGCATGTATGCCACACTCTTGGGGTGTAGGGATGGGCGAACGCAGTTCGGAAATTTGGAGTTCAGCCCAAACTCGGACTGTTTGGACAACCGAACACGAACACGAACATGAACATACCGAACAAACCGAACACCAAACAGCAAAATGGCCGAACAGTTCGGTCAGTTCGGATCACGTTCGGCTGAGTTTGGGTGGCAAAAAAAAGGTTCACTGGAAGGTCAAGCATGACAGGGAGGTGTAGTCAGTCACTGAGGAGCAGACTTCCAGGCAGCAGGGGTGGAGAGGCTTGCAAGAAACGAAACTAATTATCTGCCTCCCCCCTTCCCAACACCTTCTGAGCTAGTCACTGTTCCTGAACAGCAGGCATTGAGTAGGATTTTTAGATTGCTTTAAGTTTCATTTCAGTTTTGTACTGAAATGAAACTTAAAC